>RJWJ010014583.1:0-37688 GCA_004363605.1 Indri indri | reverse complement strand
AATTAGATTGTGTACGTCAAGTACCTTGTACCTAGTTAACACTCAACTATAATAATTAGTAATAGCTAATGTTCATTGATAATATATTATATGCCTAACATTCTTCTTTGTTTCCTACATATATTATTTAATCGAACCCTCACAACAATTCTAAGGCTGGTACTATTATTGTCATCATCTCCACTATAGGGAAGGGGAACTTGAAGCTCAGAGAGTTAATTTGCACAGTATATAACATGGCAGAGCTGAAAATCTATGGTGTCTTATTCCAATATAGCCATTATACTACACTTTTGTTGTTACGGTCATTATTAACCTCAGACCCATCAGCCTAAACCAGACAGGACCATGTTATTTCTCTCGTATAGATAAGGTCAATGGTAACTTTAGTCATATCACCAGACCTACTCTCTAAAAACTATTCCCCAAAGTCCAGGACTTGGAATCTTTTCTCTAAAAGAACAATGGATAAAGCAACATGTCTAAAAACAGCTAATAAGCATGTGAACTGTTTGTCAGTGTTATTAGGACACATAAGACTGGCAAACTAAACTAGGCTCCCAATACAGAATTTTTATTGTTGGATCACACAAGGGAACCTCGCCAATACTTAAGTTTCTCCCCATTCCCTACTTTTCCAATCCCATCTCCCTCCCTCCCTCCTCCTGCACTATAAGTCACAATCCTCTCATCAGGCTTCACACTTCAACACTGTTTCAATGTGTCAGCCTCAAACTTTTCTCCTTACCCTGTTTCCCCAAAGAAATCACACACACGGCCTTGTGAATTTTCTTCACATTCCTCCTTCAGCACCCACCTGAATATTTTCTGCTTCTGAAAGCCTAGCCCCTTTGTGTGCTTAATTGGTTGGAATGAAAACCAAGAAGGAGTTTTAAAACTTTATTTAGATCTATAACCATACTTCATGTAACAAAATCCTTATGTGCAAGTAACAAAATACACAAAACATATGTGAAAGCAATATTAAAGTGCCACACAAATATAAATAAATTAATGACTTCTTGTTTAAAGAGGGAGAAGAGGACTAAAGGAAAAAGAAGTCAAATGACAAAGACCTCGGTTATAAAACATACTGAGAGGAAAACTCCAGCTTTGGGGAAAAGAATCCCAGCCTCCCATCCCTGAAGTTACAGGGCAGGATCATAGAAGACAGTCTAGAAGGCCCACAAGCCCAGCCCCTACAGTCACAGGTGACTTATGTTGATGGGCCATTCAATCAACCTCCTCAATGATGGGACCAGTACTGGGGTTTCCCTGCCGGGCTTGAGATCCGCAACTGCTGCCCCCAGGGACACCAGGCCCCCCATAGAGTCTGGAGAAGATGGGGCGACAGATTTGCTCCAGCTCCCTCTTCTGATGCTCATACTCCTCCTTCTCTGCCAACTGGTTGTGCTCCAGCCAGGCAAGGACTTCCTGACACTTGTCTTGAACTTTGTGCCTGTTCTCTTCAGGAATCTTGTCCCTAATGCTTTCCTCTTGCAAAGATCCCTTCACATGGAAGACATAGGCCTCCAGGGAGTTTTTGGCAGCCACCCTATCCCTCTGGGCCTCATCTTCAGCCTTATACTGCTCAGCTTCACGAACCATCCTCTCCACCTCCTCCTTGCTTAGTCGGCCCTTGTCATTGGTGATGGTGATCTTGTTGGCCTTGCCTGTGCTCCTATCAGTGGCCATCACACTTAGGATGCCATTAGCATCAATGTCAAAGGTCACTTCAATCTGAGGGACTCCACGTGGGGCAGGAGGGATGCCACTGAGTTCAAAGCGCCCCAGCAGGTTGTTGTCCCTAGTCATGGCCCTCTCACCCTCATATACCTGGATCAGGACCCCGGGCTGGTTGTCAGAGTAAGTGGTGAAGGTCTGGGTCTGCTTGGTGGGAATAGTGGCGTTCCTCTGGATCAGTGTAGTCATCACCCCACCTGCTGTCTCCAGCCCCAGGGACAGGGGAGCCACATCCAACAGCAGGAGATCCTGTACTTTCTCACACTTGTCCCCCATCAACACCGCGGCCTGTACAGCAGCTCCATAGGCCACGGCCTCATCAGGGTTGATGCTCTTGTTCAGCTCCCTGCCGTTGAAGAAGTCCTGCAGCAGCTTCTGCACCTTAGGGATGCGGGTGGAGCCCCCAACCAGGACGACATCGTGGATCTGGGTCTTGTCCAGCTTGGCATCCCGCAGGGCCTTCTCCACGGGCTCCAGGGTGCTGCGGAAGAGGTCTGAGCACAGTTCCTCAAAGCGGGCACGAGTGATGGACGTGTAGAAGTCCACACCCTCGAACAGGGAATCGATCTCCAGGGTGGCTTGGGTGCTGGAGGATAGGGTGCGCTTGGCGCGCTCACAGGCCGTGCGCAGCCTGCGCAGGGCCCGCTTGTTCCCACTCACGTCTTTCCCATGCTTCCGCCGAAACTCCTCCACGAAGTGGCTCACCAGCCGGTTGTCGAAGTCCTCTCCACCCAGGTGGGTGTCTCCAGCAGTGGCTTTCACCTCAAAGACACCAGCGTCGATAGAGAGTACCGACACGTCGAAGGTGCCCCCACCCAGGTCAAAAATGAGCACGTTGCGCTCTCCGGCACCCCGCCGGTCTAGCCCATAGGCGATGGCGGCTGCCGTGGGCTCATTGATGATCCTTAGCACGTTGAGCCCTGCGATGACACCTGCGTCCTTGGTAGCCTGGCGCTGCGAGTCGTTGAAGTAGGCGGGCACCGTGATCACCGCGTGCCTCACAGGCTGGCCCAGGTACGCCTCGGCGGTCTCCTTCATCTTGCTCAGCACCATGGACGATAGCTCCTCGGGGTAGAAGGTCTTGTCCTCCCCGCGGTAGGACACGCGCACCTTGGGCTTGCCGCCCTCGCTCACCACCTGGAAGGGCCAGTGCTTCATGTCCGACTGCACAGTCGCGTCCGTGAACTTGCGCCCGATCAGCCGCTTGGCGTCGAACACCGTGTTGTGCGGGTTCAGGGCAGCCTGGCTCTTGGCCGCGTCGCCGACCAGCCGCTCGGTGTCGGTGAAGGCCACGTAGCTGGGCGTGGTGCGGTTGCCCTGGTCATTGGCCAGGATCTCCACCCGGCCCTGCTGGAACACGCCCACGCACGAGTACGTGGTGCCCAGGTCGATGCCGATCGCCAGCTCCCTCGGGGCGGACATGGCTGTAGCTTCTCGAGCTCCTGGGGACGAGTCGAAAACCGAGTCAGATGCACGCGGCTGCGGAGTTGGTGCTGCTCGGGGGGATGCTCAGCGGTGCTGCTCTCCTCTCGGTTTCTCTCCAGCCTGCCCAGCTCGGATCTGCTGGGCTCCGCTTCCACGGGCTTTTTATCCGTTTGCAGGGGACCCGCCTCCTCCCACCCCCGCGCCGAGAACCTTCCCGCACCTTCTCGGCCAGCCGAGAGCCGCCCGGCCCGGCCAGCCCGGGGCTGACTCAGCGGGGAGAAGGTTCGGGAGGATCTAGCCGTGCGAGGCGGACCGAAGCTACGGCCTCGCCCGCCTCTGACTCACAGCCGCTGAAAAGAAGGGCGGAGAAAGTTCCAGCTTCTCCCGGCTGGTTCTGATTGAGGGCGCTCGGCTGCGGCAGAAGCCAGGGAAGGCGGTCATGTCCCTAGACACACGGTCTCCAGGGGATCGGTCGGGGGCCGGATTCCCCGCGCGCAGGCCGGCGGACTGCCGTAGAGAGCGGGTCTGAGTCCGGCGGCCCGGGAAAGCCGAAAACATGTTACCACGCCAGTAGAGCCAGGGCCTCAAAGCCAGTTTAAATTTTTTTTCCAAGCCGTAAAATAGCATCTTGAAACACGAAGTCAATATTTTTAAAACTGTGATTTAAAAGCGATACGTGATTCCCTGCAGAACGCGTCCAGAACAGGGGTAAGGTTAAGAGATAACACTGGAGAAATTTGCGTCGGCAGCATTGGTGGTTCAGTGGTAGAATTCTCGCCTGCCACGCGGGAGGCCCGGGTTCGATTCCCGGCCAATGCAACGCGCTTACTTTTGTCTGTCACCTTTAATTTACTTAAATGAATTTATTCTTTTTCTATTCTAGAATTTATGACACATAAATAAATGAAGCCAGCTGGCCAAAGACTTTGGGTTCTTACGATTATGTTCCCCCTCCTTTACCAAGTTGCTGCCCTCAGAGGAGCCAGGACATCGCGCTGTGGCTCTGGAACTCCGGAGCGAGCTCGCTGTTCCGCCCGGGGGGGAGAATGCAGCACAGAGGGAGGAGGATGCAGTGAGAGTGTCGCTCCTGTTTGCGACACCCTTCCCCGACGTTGTATCGCCCAGGAGCAATATCCCCAGAAACCCACTGGAAAGACATAGTGAGTTTTTTCTGTGGCCTAGCCCAGGACTCAGGTGGAGAATAAACTGCTGCAGGCCCCAGTCCATCCAGCGCCCAAGGTCGGAGAACCAGATGGGTTCACTGGGCAGTAGAGCCGCACTAGTTCCCATGGGGCCTGTGGCTTTACGAATTGAGTCTTTGCCACGTCCCGCTTTCTTTAATCCAGAACATCCCATTTGGGATTTTCTGCTGTTTGGACTTACAACTGAAAGCCAAAAGAAGGAGACATTTCCGAGACTTGAAGGTTGAAATGTACCAGAGGGAAGAGAAGCAAAGTATTACCTGTGATTTCCCCGTGTGGGGATCCAACCCTAGGACTATACTAACGAGGATCATGGCTACACCGTGTGGCAGCTGGAGAACATGGGGTATATTCTAATATACTTTAAGCAGTGTATTAAAGGAACTTAAATTTAACTTTTATTTAATGTTATTTGTCTGATTCTAAAGGAATCTTATAATTTTAAAAAAGAGAAAGTAAGTGGCTCTTTTCTCCCCAGGCAGGTTAGAACCCACTAGGAAGCTCACGGGGTTTTCGAAGAGGAAGGAGGGAGTCGGGAAGCAAAGATCGGTCCCGCTCCTGGGCCGGATTTCTTGGTCAATCGTCTCTCCCAGAGTACCAATGAGAAGGAGCCGGCTGGTTTTGCTGCTAGAGAGATCAGCTGTACCGGGAAAGTGATCGGTCCAGGAAAAAGGGGAAAGTTTGAAGAAGTGTGCACCGAATGACTTTCACAGTGTGAAGTGAAACTGTCCTCAAAAAGAAGCCTAAGGCCAGGCGCCGTAGCTCACGCCTGTAATAGCGCTCTGGGAAGCGGAAGGATCGCTCGAGGTCAGAAGTTCCAGACCAGCCTGAGCGAGACCCCATTTCTACTAAAAATAGAAAGAAATTAGACAACTAAAAATATATAGAAAAAATTAGCTGGGCATGGTGATACATGCTTGTAGTCCCAGCTACTCGGGAGGCTGAGGCAGAAGGATCGCTTGAGCCCAGGAGTGTGAGGTTGCTGTGAGCTAGGCTGACGCCTAGCCAGGGCAACAGAGTTGAGACTCTAAAAAAAAAAAAAAAAAAAAAAAAAAAAAAAAAAAAAAAAAAAAAAAGAGCCTATTTCATAACTCCGGGTTTGGGCAAGAAAAAAAGTTATAAAAAAAAAAAAGCATAACTCCAGGAGGGAGAGAAGCTGTCAGCTTTAAATTCATTCACTCTCAGAGTCTAGGCCAGCAGGGCGTGGGAATCAGAGTGGAAACATTTTAGGTGAGAGCCTGCAAGAGAAAGGTCTTCATCTCAGCAGGGAAAGGTGTCCTGACCTGAGGTTCTGTGCCCTGGCTTGTTCAGAGACGGCCTTGTCTGTGCTCCTCCAACCTCTCTCAGCACTCAGCAGCCTCAGAACCCCACCTACCCACCCACCCCCAAGTGTTGCAGGTATAGCCCTAAAGCAGGCTGTAAACGTCAACACTGGCACATTTCCAATGTCATTCACTTCTTTTCAATTAATCCGTTCAGAGAGGTTGTAAAGCAGGCTGTAAACGTCAACACTGGCACATTTCCAATGTCATTCACTTCTTTTCAATTAATCTGTTCAGAGAGGTTCAGGCAGAGGGGAGCTCATGTATGCAGTAGAAGTTTTATACATACACTTAAACATATCCATTTATGTTTAGTGACTTAGTTTGAGTATCTTTAAAAGTAGAACCAGACCTTAAAGTAAGTACTTAAATAAACATTGTGGAATGGAGGGATGCTCATGACCCAATAATAAATACAAAAAAAGCAAGCTGTAGAGCAAAATTTATAATATGATCCAAACTATATATAAAGGTCTGTGACATCAACTACCTGTACATCCTTGAAGAAATAATTTCACCTGTCTGGGCCACAGTTTCTTCAATTTTCAAATGAGGAGATTGGACTATATTGTTCCTTTTTTTTTTTTTTTTTTTCTTTTTGAGACAGAGTCTTGCTCTGTTGCCAGGTAGAGTGCTGTGACGTTAGCTTAGCTCACAGCAACCTCAAACTCCTGGGCTTAAGTGATCTTCCTGTCTCAGCCTCCCGAGCAGCTGGGACTACAGGCATGTGCCACTATGCCTGGCTAATTTTTTATCTTTTTAGTTGCCCGGCCAAATCTCTTTGTATTTATAGTAGAGACGGGGTTTCACTCTTGCTCAGACTGGTCTCGAACTCCTGAGCTCAAGCTAATCCTCCCGCCTCGGCCTCCCAGAGTGCTAGGATTACAGGCGTGAGCCACCACGCCCCCTGGACTATATCGTTTCAAAGGACTTTTCAGGTTTAAAAGTCTCTGCTTTCAAACCTTAAATATTTCAAACCTAAATATTTCCTTCGACAAATATGACTAATATTTATTGAGTGATTTATCATGTACCAGACACTGACCTAGGCTCTGAGTACATGGTAGTGAACAAAACAAACCAAGGCCTTTCCAAGAGCTCACATTCCAATGGTGGAGGTGGGGTGGGGGGCGGTGGAGTCAGACAAAAAACAATTAAACAACTAAACATATAATACATCGGTTAGTGATACCTACGATGGAGAAAAACAAAGCAGGAAAAGGGGATTAGGAGTATGGTAGGGGAGTAGGTTATACTGAATGGTCAGGGAGACCTTATGGATAAGGTGACATTTGAGTAAAGACCTCAAGGACATAATGAAGCATGATGTGGATATCTCTAAGAACATTCCAGAAACAGAAAACAATATCGGCTCTGGGCAGAAGTATAATTAGTGTCTTCAAGGAAGAGGAAGAGTGACCAAGAGTAAGGAAGGAAAAGCAGCAGGAGCTGAAGTCAGAGCGAGAGTGAGGAGCAAGATCATGCAGTGTCTTACAGAACATTGCAAAGGCTTTAGCTGTTACTCTGAGTGCAGAGGGAAACTATTACATGGTTTTGAGCAAAGAAGTAAAAAATATAACACACGTATTGAAAAGACCACAATGGCTACTGTGGTGAGAACAGACTGTAGGATGGCAAGGGGAGGCCAGTCAGGAGGCTACTGCAGTAATTCAAGTGAAAGATAATGGTGGATTGGATCAGGGAGGTAGGAGTAGAGTACTGAGAAGCAGTCAGATTGCTGGATGTATTTGAATGTAGAAGCAGGATTTACTGTGGTTTTGTATATTTGAGAAGCCTCTGTCTAGGGTCTGGAGGCTGAAGGGTGCATGAGGTTCCTTAGCCTCCTTAGAATTTATGGAAACTATCCAACAAAGGAAGCCGCTAAATACCGAATGCAAGAAGAATTTTGTACAATGATGCTGTGTCTCAGGAAAATGAAGCCTCTTCAAGGACACTCACCAAATCCTCGAGGAGACCACTGGTCATGTTTCTAACATTCTGGGGATGGCTTCTCTGAGAAGGTCGCATCCTTCTAGTAACTACACTGGGAGAACAGCACTGCAGAAAGAGTCGGCAATCTCCACTAAGACTCATCTGAAATTTGACTTCCTGGGAACTTGTGTTGCAAAACATAGTGAATGTTTTAGGAAAGAAGGAAACCCTACGCTTCACCTTACACTTCAAATCCCCATCTCTCCTCCTCTCCATATTCTATCCATTACCACCTTCCCAAGATTCTTATCAATGAAAAGAAACAGACCCAAATACTTCAGTCTACACTCAACCAATACAGGCTTGAAAAGGTAAACAGAAATGTCGTTATAACATTTTATTATAAAAGTAATACATGATCTTTATAGAAAAAGAAAGAAAATAAAAATCGCTGATAATTCCATCGCCCTGAAATAATCACTTCTAATGTGTTGGTATAGATTAGTCTAACATCTCAAATCAAATATAACTTAACATAATGGTTCTCTTCATCTGCTCTGAAATCTAAAGAAAAAATTTTTTAAAAAACACAATTGTTCTCATATAGCCTGTAACAAGCATTTTCCATGTTACAATCTCTTATTAGCAGTAATTTTACTAATTTTATTGGCTGTGTGGATGTAAAACAGAAGTCTAGATGTCTTCCTTGCACAGAAGGTGCAGTCAGTCATCCAAGACCATGTTGTCTGTGGCTTCAGGACAGTGAGCTTCAGGCAGGACTCATGTAGATTACTCTGGAAGAGTCCTTCTCCTTTGGAACGGCAACATCCTCTTGTCCTCTCCTCTCTGATTCTCTTCCCAAATCCCACGGCAAGACAATGGAGACTAAATGAGGTTCTTGTATTTATGCTGTTTCTCTCTCTGGAGCTTTGTGGTGCATGAGAAGTGAATAGGTGGTTGTATTCTACACTGAGAGAAAGCAGAAGCAAGAAGCAGAGATCCATTGGGTGGGGAAATGGCATAGTTAATGGTACAACGTTATCACTGTTGACTGTCATTAAGGAAGAGTCAAGTAGATGTTGTTGTCACCATCAGTGGGTGCATTGTGCTTCAGAGTCATGTAGCCACCATCAGTAATTTCATAATCATTGTTGATTTCCTCAAGTTGCCTGATCCTGATGTCACTCATTTGACTTGCAAGTGGCTGCTGGCAAGGATTAAAAGAGAGTTATTGTATTTAACTCCCTGGTGCATTGTATTCATTCTCTTAAGAGAATATTCTCTGTAAGAAGAATAATAGCCAAGGATTGAGAAATTCCTTTGAGCAAAGATTCTCAGGAGCAAAGATTTAACCAACTGAATCAATTAATGGAGAAGGCAGTGCTTATCTGATGAAAAACTAATGTTTGTTCTTTAAAATCTTAAATTTGGGACAATAATTTCTATTTTATTATCAGAGAGAAAACTTTTTTATCAATGTTAAACCAAAATGGAGATCATTGTTTAGGACTAAGCTCCTGTACTAGGACCCAACAAATCAGACTAAAAATCAAAATAGAGTCACCCATACTAATGGTCCAAGTCACCAAACCTAAACTAAGTTGTTATCTGGCCTTTGGAGAAATCGCAAGAGAAAGAGATAACAGCCTCATTTCCCAGAAGGCCAGTTTCAATCAGCATGGGAATTAAGTTTCCTCTACTATAATCCTTACAAAAAAGTAACCTGAAGTAAACTGATGTTAACCAATCAGTTATTTCTCTATTGTTCTGTTTCCCTGTTCTCATCTTATAGGGAAAATAACTTTGAAAGGACCAATCCACTTTTTGTTGTTTCTGCTTTCTTCAGCTCTTTTTCTGTGTAAAGCCAATCTCTGATTGACTCATTGGAACATTTAAGAAATAAAGTGTTGCCCAATTCTAGAATTACAATAAAGCCAATTGAGACCTTTAAACTAATAAAAGCACAAGCTCCTCCTTGTTAAGCCGTTAAGATATCAAGAACTTCTGTTTTTGGCGGATGTGGTGGCTCACGCCTATAATCCCAGCACTGTGGGAGGCCAAGGTGGGAGGGTCCTTTGAGCCCAGGCTGCAGTGTGCCATGATTGCACCACTGCATGCCAGCCTGGGTGACAGGGTGAGACCCCATTTAAAAAAAAAAACAACTTCTATTTTAACGTACTATTCAGGCTAAATTGTTTGTTTCAGGCTGTATTGCTTGAAAAGAATTTTAAGGTATCATTCTATGAAAAGAAAAGAAAAACAAAGTTAATATTTGGAGCAAATTATGATCTCAGTTTTTGAGTCCAGAGGGCAGCTAGTCAAGACAATTTCTAGATATGAGTTTGAATCATCTTTAGATGGTAGGATGAAGATGGCAGTTGCAATCCGATGGGCTTACCTGGCTTGCAATTTGAATGTCTAGAGTTACATCATAAGGTATTCTGGTGAACTCTCTGAGTGACCCATATAGCAGCAAGCATGAAGATTGTTCTTATATGCTCTGTTGTAGTGACTTTTCTGAAGCTTAAAGTCAACCAGTTTTTCTATTTTTTGTAGAGACAGGGTCTTGCTATGGTACCCAGGCTGGTCTCAAACGCCTGGACTCAAGTGATCCTTCTACCTTGGCCTCCCAAAGTGCTGGGATTACAGGCATGAGCCACTGCACCTGACCCCAGGACTAGAATGCGATAGTGTGTACACTACTGAATAGTGTGTTTTCTACTGAAATACGACCTTTTTATTTTGGTGAAAAATATCTTTATTTTCCAAAAATCTCAGTTAATTTTTTTGCAAAATAACTCTAGCTTCCAGCCAGACATGGTGGCATGCCTGTAATCCTAGCGCTCTGGGAGGCGGAGGCTGGAGGATCACTTGAGGTCAGGAGTTTGAGACCAGCCTGAGCAAGAGTGAGACACCGCCTCCTGCCGCCCCTGCCCCCCTCTACCCCGTCTCTACTAAAAATAGAAAAAATAAGCCAGCCAACTAAAAATAGAAACAACAAAAAAATAGCCAGGCATAGTGGTGAGCGCCTATAGTCCCAGCTACTTGGGAGGCTGAGGCGGGAGAGTCACTTGAACCCAGGAATTTGAGGTTGCTGTGAGCTAGGCTGACACCACGGCACCCTAGCCTGGGCGACAGAGCGAGACTCTGTTTCAAAAAAAAATTTTTTTAAAAAGTCTAGTTTCATTAAACTTGGCCTGATTATTTATATAATTGTAACAAGAACAGTAATTCTATATATATTTTACAATATTTTTAGTCAAAGCTAAAGGGTTTAGCAAGAGGGTTTATTGACTTTGTATTAGTCAACCTTAGTTTTTAAAAACTATCTTGTATTGAGAAATCTCATTACAAGTTAAAAACTTCTCTAGGCTTAGAAACCAAGCTGGGATTTGCCCAATGATGTCTTGTTACAAGGAGAACAGATTCTTACTGAACCTATGCAAATACCCATATTGAAAATAAAAATACTATTGAGTTTCAAAATTCTGGAACAAACAGGTAGGGAGAAAAAGATAAATGTTCCATTTTTGTTTTAGTAGTTTATCTTATTTGGAAATGATCTAGATAGTTAATGAATCATTTTTTTATAATTTAACTTAGTATAGTTTGAGTGTCAAGTTGTCAAAAAGTCACCTTTTTGCGCCCTTCCTTTTTCTCTCCCTTTGCTGCGACAGTGGGTCCGGTTGTCATCTATGGCATATGTATCATGCTCTGTAAACCTATATCTTGCTCTTGCCCTATAATCCTATCTTTCTCTACTCAATAAACTTCATTTTCATGCTTGCCTTAAAAACAAAGTTGTCGAAAAGATTTTGGAAATTGTTTTTAGGCAGATATAACATTAAACAAAACTAGCTGTCATCTCGAGGTATATTTTTTGTTGACAAAATTTCAAAATTTTGTAACAGAGATGACATGAATTTATTTGACTAGCAAAGCTAAGTATAATATCCGTTTCCATTTTCATTAAATTATCAATATTGTTATTTATTAAAGATTACTCAAGTCATAAGAACTTGAAAAGCATTTTGATTAAGTCCTTTCTTTTCTAAGAAAATAATTTATACAAGTGCCTATTTTCCTCTAGGCTGGGTAAATAGAGTTCTTTTAATATTGTTTCTAATACTACCATCCAGAGGTAGAATAATATTACACATAATTAGCATACACATAAGTAGACATGTGTAAACATACAGGCAGATACAAACAGAAATTCATGGCTTTTCTTCTGAAATTTCAGCCATGTGCAATAATATAAAACAATAATATAAAACTCACTATACAATAATATAAAACTCACTAGCTGGATCTGAGTAGTGTTTGTGGGAGTTAAATTTAGCTGTTTGCATGGCTAAAGCTTTTTATTAACATTTGTGAGAGGACTTTTAAGATTTTTCGTTTGCCAGTTTATTTCTAAAATGTTCCTCTTCTTTTTTTTTTTTTTCCTTCTGCTGAGTCATTTCCCTGAAGATTGCATTTTAAAGACTTATCCATCTCAAAAAGGCAGTGAAAGGATGCCAAGGTTTCTCCGTGAAGGCTTTATGGGGCATATTCATCTATTATCAGGAGTCAGTCTTACTGAGACTGTGGACTCAATTTTAGGTGATTGACTGAGGAGAAATCCATTCTATTTCCAATAAGTCTGTGTCCTTTTTAGTCTTAAGTGGCTGTTACCAATATTACTGGCTCATTCGAAGGTCTAATTTTTTTAAGGAAGTTCGGATGGAAATAGCAAGAAATTAGAGAAGTTAGGGCCGGGTGCGGTGGCTCTCGCCTGTAATCCCAGCACTCTGGAAGGCGGAGCAAGGTGGGAGAATAGCTTGAGCTCAGTAGTTTCAGACCAGTCTGAGCAAGAATGAGACTCCCTTTCTATTTTCTAAAAATAGAAAAAATTAGCTGGGTGTGGCATCCTGTGCCTGTAGTCCCAGCTACTGGGGAAGCTGAGGCAGGAGGATCATTTGAGCCCAGAAGTTGGAGGTTGCAGTGAGCTATGATGACGCCACAGCACTCTTGCCAGAGTGACAGAGTGAGACTCTGTCTCAAAAAAATAATAATAACAAATAAAAATAAAGAGGTTTAGAGTGTTTTCTCATTAGTGTACTGTAGAGATTTCTTTTTTTTTTTTTTTTTTTTTGAGACTTATCACCATACCTGGCTAATTTTTTCTATTTTTAGTAGAGAGAGGGTCTTGCTCTTGCTCAGACTGGTCTTGAACTCCTGACCTCAAGTAATGCTTCTGCGTTGGCCTATCCAGAGTGCTAGGATTGCAGGAGTGAGCCACTGTGCCTGGCCAAATCATTCTGTGTTTTGGAAGACTCTATATAGCAATTAAAGATGTAACTCGTTGTTTCTGAGGCATTTGGGATTCTCCTCTTTTCCCCAATGAACCCCATAGATGAACAATTTTGTCTAGATTAAAACTTCCTCACTGTGGCCACTGGAATGTTAAGTCATCTCTAGTAAGGTGCACCTATTTGTCTCTTAAGGCACAGGTTTTGGGTGCATATTTGAACATAAAAATTGCTAGTGTTCTGGACAGAGGAGTCCCAGACTCTTTAGATTCTGACAAAATCATAATGTCCTGTCCTTCTAAAATTTACCTACTGAGGTCTCCAACTAGACCCCCAGTCCAATTCCTGTTGAACACCTAGTTCAACCTGCTGAATACACAGGTTGAGCCCCAGATCCTAACCCAGAAATCAGACCCAGTGTGGAAACCAGCCTAGTCCAGTTCCCATTGAACACCCAGTATAACCTGTCAAACATTCAGACTGATGAATCCAGTTGGAAATAAAATGAATCATATAAACTCAGAGAGCTCAGGACACAATTTTAGAGCTTGACCTCTGAGAGGGACTTACCCAGGGACCCACAAATGCAATGAGAAAGCAGTGAACACAATGAACTCAGTGGAGACCTACCTATGCCTGGTTGCTTATTGCTCCTGGGGAGCTATAGGGGAGGGTCTACTTAAGATCCACTTCTGACACCAAACTTTCAAAGAACAAATCTGAGGCACAATAAAATTCTAAAGAATTTAAGTAAGAAGAAATTCATGAATTGGGGAACCCCAAACCAAAAGAGGTATAGTGTTCTAATGACAAAATGTTAAAGGCAAGTATTTATCAGGAAAATTCAGAAGCAAAATAAAGAAATTTGATTGGTTTGTGGTTATATAATTGTCTTTTTTATGGGGGGTACCTTGTTGGAAAGTCCATAGTAACATAAATATATGTTAGTTGGCTGCTTATGATTGCCTGGGATTGAGTCTTATATTTCTGTCTAACATAAGCGTTTACCAGAAATGATTCAAACTAAGTTTTGCCTATGTTTTTAGTTATGACCCCAATGAAGTTTCACTTACGTTTGTAGCTTCAGCAAAGTTAAGGCTATTTCTAAGGCCTAGTTGATTTTGTTTGCTCCGGAATTTTTCAGGCTCCGTCTCCATTTTAATTTTGCATTAACAAAGGCAACAAAAGAGGGAGCAGGGGAGAAGAGAAGGAGGAAGAAGGAAAAAGAGACGGATAGCATCACTCACCTTAACTTTGGCAGCTCTTTTAGGATTAGTGGGATCAGCTGTGGGCGAAAAGAAGCCAGATCAGCCAGGGCACTGGTTAGAAGAGGGCCTACTTGTGCTGCTAATGAAAGACTTCGAAAGGCCCAAACCAGACTCAAGGCAAGGACTACAGACCCCATCTTGGGTCTGTAGGCCAACAGCTAAGTAAATTTGACCTCATTTACCGACCCTTGCGGTATCCCAGACACAGCCTTCCCCACTGGCCACACTGGCAAAGGGAGCGGTCATTTTTTTCAGATGATTGCTTAGCTTTCCTGGAAGCAAACCAGGCAGCTTTGGGGATATGAGATATTAGGAAAGAGGTGGAGGATGTTCAGTATTGAAGTCAAGTCCAGATCTTTACTGGCCACGGACTTAGTGAGAGAAGACTGAGGGCCACCTCCATGTGTTTCAAATGTAGAGAGACTTTAATGGAAATTTGAAGAATCTGGTACTCCATGGCACTAAAGAGAAACAAAGAGAGTGAGAGCAAGAATGAGAACAAGAGAGGAGAGAGAGAGATAGGGAGGAAGGAAGGAAAAAAGGAAGCAAACATGCAAGCAACAAAGCCAGGCAACCGGTCCTTTCCCTGGTATCCAAAACACACCAAATTCCCTCATGTTTTTGTCATAAATTCACTTTGCCGCTGTCAAAAGCAACCTCAGTGTCTGCAAATCAGCATTTCTCAGGAAGCTGGGGAGGAGTCTGAGACAATGCATCCAGTCTTTTCTCTCATCCCCTGGATGTCTTTATTTGCTATGCTCCAAATTCTGCAACAAACCAGACTCTAAATTCAAACACACATACACACACACACGAATCTATAAGGCAACTAAATTCCCCTTCTCATATAACCCTCAGTGATCCCAGCAACCTGGCTATGCCTTTCGGGAAACCATCAATCAGCCCCAGCGCCTAGCTGCATGAAATACACCTCATGAAATACGTTCATGCCACTGTAGACAGAATCACATGTCCAGGTGGATAATCCAGTTGTGTTTGGATTGTTTTCTGTATCTAGCTGGCTCTGGCTTGGACCCAGGCCCATATCCCACTGGGCCTGACCACTGGACACGCAGACCTTGCTCAAAGCGCAGCTGGATGAGTGATATTTTGCACAAGCTCTCGAATCTGTTGGCTCTGCTCTGAGTCATGCTCCAGCCATCTGAGGTGGAGTCCCTGAGGGCTCTTTTTCTTGCTGGTTTCTACTGTCATGGAAGGCCCCAGAGAAAGCTCCAGTTTCCTTTGTGCTCTGACTTTAACTACAGTCAGGAAGGTGCCTGGAATCCTCTCCCTTTACACACTCCCACCTGAGCCAGGGGTTGGATGGTCACTGGCTCTCAGGACATCAGACCTAGAAGGGCTTAGAGGTCATCCTGTCCACCCACTCACTTCCTCAGTGAGGTGACTCAAGATTCCATGGTACGACAGTGGCAGAACCAGGCTGAAATTCAATCAACCTACGTCATTGAACTCAGAACTCAGCTTTGCCCACAAAGTAAAGCCCAGTAATGCCCCTAGTCCCCCAGAACTTTCTCAAGTCCAAATCTCCTCTTCATGCTCCATGGCGAGCTGAGCCTGGCCACCCCTACACCATCACACCACAAGCACAGATTCCTCAGCAATCTGGCGTTTCTTCCCTGGGCCTCCTTCTTTCCTTAGACTCCTACCTCCTGAACCCTATCTCCCTTGGCTGTAAAACTCCTTACTCTACCCAAATATCTCTATAAATGCCCATGTAAAACTTCACTCTTTGCCTTTTGTGATTGACGGAGAGATCCAAGGCCCCCTGAGTACCTGCTTTGCCTATAATCTTTATAAATCTATAAAACTATACCTTTGTCTCCGTGCATTCTTTTATTTCCATTATTTTCCATTTTCCATTATTTTCTTATCCTTTGCGATGACCCCTACCAATTTTTTGCTGGGAGCGTGGCCATCTCCCTGCACTCTGGGAGGTATTAGTAGTATTATGTTCTCTTCCTCAGTGGCTTACTCTTCCCTTGGCCCTCATCCAAGCCACAGCAGTCCTCACTCCATGCCTTGACGCTGTGCCTGGAGTGTCCTCTTGCCCTATCTAATGGCTGCCCTCACTCACCACCTCCTCCATGATGGCCACAGCTCCTACTTCTGTGCTGTCACCGTCTACTATGCCCTGGGCTAAGAGCTTCAGCCTCTTTCATCCTTATAACAACCCTGTGAGGTGGGTCCTATTAGTGTTCCCATTTCCAGAGGAGGAAACTGAGGCACAGAGAGGTGGAGTAGCAAGGTCAGGTAGCTGGTGAGCTGTGGAGCTGAGACTTGAACCCAGGCAGTTTGGCCCCACCACATGTGCTTCCATCACTACAGTACACTGCCCCCCATGGAACCTTCTAGAACCACCCCAGCCCATGCTGGGCCATGGAGCCTCCTCTGTACCCTTGTCATAGCCTTTTCATTTCTCTATCACTGCTCTTGTCCCACCTTATTATAATGATCTGCGTGTACTTCTGTCTTCCTCACAATGCTGAGAACTCCCTGAGGTCGAGGACTGGACGTCTTTATCTTGGTACCACCCACAGCATCTAGCACTGACACATGAGCAAGTTTGTTCAAGTCTTGTTGAATGAATGGATTAATAAATGAATGAATGAATGAAATATGGGTCTATATCTAAATGATAAGCAATTCTCTAGCCCAAAGATAGACTTTCTGGAAATATGTGGGGAGGTAGCTAAGCTCCCAGCAAAAAACTGGGTCCCTTTGGTAGAGTTGCAAGGGATAAAAAAAATAATAGAGAAAAATGGAAAATAAAAGAAATAAAAGAATACACAGAGACAAAGATATAGTTTTATAAGTTTATAAAGATTATAGGCAAAGCAGGATCTCAGGGGGCCTAGACCTTCTCCTTGGGTCTCAAAAAGCCCGGAATGAGGTCTTACATGGTAACTTACAGGGAATGGTGAATAATTGCCAGGGGTAACAGATTTACATAACAGCGGGTCGTTCCTCTCAGATTAACAGATTTTCAAAAGGCTTCTACAGATTCTTTAACTAATTCTATCCACATGAGCAAATGGTTATAAAATCTTTCAAAGATTAACTTCTAAGTTCTAAGGTAAGTTTATCACTTAACAGAGGGGTTAAACAGAGATATGTTGGCTCCACATTTATTAGGTTATCGTGAATGGAGACAGGTAGTCTAGAGTGGTTTAAACAAGAGCTTTGCTTTTAGCCATTCGGGCAGCTGTCTGTTCCAGGGGGCACTCCATTGTCAGCTCTCATCCTGTAGTTTTTAAGAGATTCGCTTTGCTTTACAAAGCAAATCCAAACCTTTAGGTCTGAGAAACGTGGTGTGTCTTGTGGGATACAGCCGCTACTGTCTTTCAGAGATGCCCTTCGAAGTGTAACAGCATTTGAAATGCAAACCAACACATTCACATGTTCCTTCAGGGCAAAGCTCTGCAAAACTCCTAAGACAAATCCTGTCTGCAAACACGTTTATTTTAATTCATGGACCACAGAAATATCTGGCACTGGTGCTTACCCAAGCAGAAACCAATAACAAGAGGGGTACAGGGAAGCCACAAACCTGAAGTCCGCTTTCTCCTGCGGTAGGTCAAGGCTGCTACGACAGCAACAATGGCCGCTACAGCAATCCCAGTGACCACAGCCACAATTACCACCATCGGGGAAGAGTTGCTCACTTTGGGCCCTGGGAAAGACAGACCTCAGGACAGGCAGTACTCTCCCTGTGCCACCTCTACCCTCCCCACCTTCCCCCAGGGCTTGTCACCTGAGTTGTTCTGTGTCTGGGTCACTTGGGGGTGCAATACTCACTTCACCCCTCAACCTCACCTGTACATCGTTTCTGTGGCTGGACTTGTGCCTCCCTCATACCCAGGTTTCTCCACCACGCTAATAAAGGCACACCAGGGAGTGTGTGCCAGCAGAAGGACGGTTCCCCTTAGCCCTCAGGGACAGTGGGGAGGCTGGGCCTGAAGCCTCCCATCCCTGGAGGCATCACTGCTCTATGGAGCACAGCCTTGAACAGTCCAGGACATGCCAGGCTTTCCAGAGTGAATGGACCTAACACAGGACATGAGAAGAAACGAGGCAAACCTCAGCTCTTAGGAATGCCCAGGAGCTTGGGGAACCTGTGTGCCAACTGGACAGCTCAGCCTCACTGCTGTCCTTAGTATGGGGCCTGCGTTGCAAAGTGGGACAACAGCCTTATCATCTATCACCTGGAAGCTGAGGGCTCCAAGCTCCGACCCCTAATCCCGTCCACTGGCCAATACTGAGCAAGGCCTCAGCCCCTCTCCTCTTTGCCTCAGTGCCCAATTTTGCTGCTGTGGCTTCTCTCAGATCTCCATCTAGGCCCATGCAACCTTAGCCCTTGTTCATCCCCTTCATCCCTCCCTATGTTGGGGCAGAGTTCCCATACCTTGGACAGTGATGGTCACAGACTGGGATGAATGCGGCATCTGTCCTATAGCTCCTGTGCAGTGGTAATCACCACTGTGACTCTGGTTTGCTTTTGGGATGGAGAAGTTGGCATTGAGATAGGAAAACTTCTTGGATTTTCCATTCTGGAAGAATATGATGTTGCCCAGAGGCCTGTTCTTCCAGGCGTGGCACCTCAGCATGATGGTTTCCCCATCCTGGAACTCCAGGTGAGGGGTCTGGAGCACCAGCCACTCTGAATGACAGAAACATGGCAAGACAAACTTTTAAGGCTAGATGCCAAGGCCTTTGCCGCCTCATGCTCAGGGGTACGTTACTCACAGGGCTTGGAAGGATTTCTGGCAGAGAGACTTGAAGAAACAGATGTGAGCATTCTCTTACAGGCAGTATGTAAGAGATGTGAGCATTCTCACACAATTTTATGCCTATGGGACCTCTGAAAAATCCATATTTTCAGAAGTCCCAAAGATCAAGAGCAGATATTAAAAACAATTTTGATGAATTAAAAACACTACACTGGAGTAAGGAAATGAGTGCATTTCAGTAACTATCAGTGGTTCCCAATATTTTTGGCAGCAGGGACTGGTTTCATGGAAGACAATTTTTCCGGGGGAGGGGGCCAGGAGGCAGAGCAATAGGGAGCAGCTGTAAATACAGATGAAGCCTTGCTCTCTCACCGGCCGCTCACCTCCTGCTCTGCGGCGGGGTTCCTAACAGGCCACGAACCAATACCAGTCCGTGGCCTGGGGGTTGGGGACCGCAGCTATAGATGTTACTGAACAGGACCTGGAATCTTCAATTTGTTTTGGATCGTCTATTTGTGGTCTGGAGATTACTAATTCAATGGTAACTTTGGTGCCAGTTTTGCAAAGTGTGGGTGGGCAGCCATTAACTATATGAGCAACAAACTAGAACCTTAATAATGCCTCACCCACCTGTCTTAGTCTGTTCTGGCCTTTATAATAAAGTACCATAAACTGGGTGGCTTATAAACAGAAATTTATTTCTCACAGTTCTAGAGGCTGAGAAGTCCAAGATCAAGGTGTTGGCAACTTCTGTGTCTCGTGAGGGCCTACCACTTGGTTCATAGAATTGAGGCTTCTTGCTGTGTCCTCACATTGTAGGAAAGGACCATGAGCTCCCTTGGGCCTCTTTTGTAAGGTCACTGATCCCATTCATAAGGGCTCCTCTCTCGTGACCTAATCATCTACCCAGAGGCCTCACCTTCCTAATACTATCACCTTGGAGTTTAGGATTTTAACATATGAACCTGGAGGATAGAAACATCCAGACCATAGCGTACCCTGGGTGGAATCTCTCATCCACATAAGAAAAAAAATTTATGACCTTTCCAATTGAGTATTCCACTGTGACTCTGAATAAAAGGGTCATTCGAGAAAGCTTTTCGAGTTAAAATCCCTTTTCCCTTTTTGCCTACAAACACCCTCACTCCCAACCACTCCCCTCCTTCTTTGATGACAGAGTAATCAGATTCCAAAATTTAGCTATTAATACTTTGCAGAACATCTATCAAAAATGTTTCAATAAACTTACTAGAGAAGAAAATCAAATTGCTTTATCACAGAAATAAATAGTATAATTCATTATATCTTACTTAAATAAAAATCCATGTAAGAAAAGAGTATTCTGCATATGAAAGGCAAGGTACCATTGTTGAGATGGCACGAAACAGAAATCTAAAGTCAGTATTCTGATCTTGGCTGTGCCATTGACTGCTGAGCTCTTGGGTCTCATTGCCTTCATTTCTTTGTATAATGGATGGATGGGACTAGATGGTTTCTCTCTAATGTAAACTAAAAATAAAATCCTAAGCCCCCCAACAGACTGAACAGACCCCAACTACAGCTTTGATTGGATAAGAGACTGATTTCGGTAACATTCTCCTGATAAGAGACCCCTTCTAGGCCAAGGGCAGAGAAACCTTAAAAACTGATGGGATTGGAGGTCAGACACACCTTATTATAGCCCCTCCCTGTTGTGGTTTAGAAACAACAACTGACCAACATTAATGTTAACGTACAGATCGTGTGACTAACAGAACAGACTCTTTGTGGCAATATGACACCAAATTATAAACAGGGCCTAAGGGCATGCCAGGCAAGGGTTAAGTCATACACCCCTACACTTAAAGAATAAACTATGGTCTAACTGCCAGAGCTTTTCTTTTTCTATAGCAGCTAAACAAGCACTGGCCTTGAGATAAGCAATACTGAAGCAATTACAGCTCATCATGGCCAGATGCCGACTAACTGACCACCCTATTCCACAAGCCACACCTACAGCTTTGATAGGATGAGAGACCGATTTCAGTAAGATTCTCCTGATAAGAGACCACAGATCATGGACAGGTTCTGGCCAGTTTTGCAGAGGCTGTGCATTTGTGTCCCTGATTCACCTTTTGATGTTTAGGGCCTAACTGTAATACATTTAAATATTAATTCTCCACCCCAAAGTGAACATGGAATGCATGTAACACGCATGGTCTCTTATCACACGGGGGCGGGAGGGGGGGTGATCCCCCTTCGTGAATGTTCATAGCTCCCTTTGTAACCTGTTGAATATTTATGTTTAGGAATCTTGCTCAACATAAAGCTCCTGCCCCAACCCCTCCTCCTTCAAATTGCTTTATTTTCTCAGTTTTCAGCCAGAGGCTGTGCTTCCCAGCCTGTCAGAATGGCCACCTTGTAGGCTGTAACCCTTTATAAGAAGTAATGCTCTCCTTTTCAGATTTATAAATTGTGTGATTTTTAAGTTAACACTATAAACAGTCATGTACAGGTTCAGGAAGAAAAAAATAAAAAATCTTAAACATTTAAAAAAGTAAGTTAACACTAACAATCCTTCAGAACTCAGTTGTTGTGATCTATATTCCTACACTTTCTTAGGAAAAGTCAGATGTACCATCAGCTGTTTCTGGGAAGCCAATACACAAAGAGAGGAGATGGGGAATTGTGATGTCATTGGGCAGCTTTTTGAGGTTAACTCACTATTTTCCCCCCTTGATAGAGCACCATAAACAGAAGTGGCTCCACTTCCAGGATCTCTCTGGTATGGTGCCCTTAAAGGATCACTAAAAAAAATCACATGTAATCATCTGTGACCATCTTCAGGGTTTACGCACCAAGGGTGCAACTGAAGTAAACTACAATACAAAAGCATTCATATTTTCAGACATTGGAGAGGGGTAGAAATAGTACCTAGGGGTATTTTCTCTACAGAATCTCTTAAAATGAGCACTGTCAAATTTTACCTAAACCTAAATCCAATGAAGTGACTCTTTTAATTAAAACTATCTAATGAATTCTCTTCTCACGCAGGAATAAAGTCAAAATCATCACAACAGCCAACCAGCCTCTCATGGTCTATCCTTTGCCCTCCCCCTCCCCCTCACCTCTGACCTCATCTTCCAGATTAGACTCCACACTCCAGCAGAACGACCTCCTCACGTCTGTCAGGCAGGCTCCACCTTAGGGCCTTTGCAGGTCTGTTTGCCTCCAGACTCTGTGCTTTACTAGACTGCCACCAGAGTCAGTGGTTTCCTTCTAGAGTAGGGATTTCCTTCTGCTTCTCTTACACTCAGCTGCCTGTTTGAGGCCTTGCAACCTTCTTGCTCAATCAGGACCGAGGCAAAAACAACCTAACACATACTGAGGAAATTATTAGAAATTTCCAAATTTCCACCAAACATGCTAAGCAAAGGGGGGGCGGGTGAAACAGGAAATGAGTAGGCAACTCACAGCAATGCTTCTAGTAAACAGGCCACTCACTCCCCCTTTCTTGCAAAGCTCTGCAGTATAAGCAGATTTCATCTCTCTTAGTCCTTCCAGACCCTCCCCAGGGCCTTCCTCCACTGACCGGAAAACACATTCAGACGCACAGGGTCGCTGAGGCTGCTCTGGCCTGTCCGGCACCTGTACTCCCCGCTGTCATTGGTCTTGGCCTTAAACCTGTAGCTGTACTGGACCTGGGTGGGAATGGAGCTCCCATTGTGGAACCATTGGGTGGAGTAGTTCCCGGGGGTGTGGGCCCCCCAGCACGTCAGAGTCACGTCGTCATCCTTGAGCACGGTGACCCACGGGGGCTCAAGTCTCACCACAGCCTTCGGGAGAGCTGCTGAGGGGCAGAGAGCAGAAAGGGATGTGAATGAATAACCTTGAAGGAACTGTGGAGTCTTTGGTGGATCCAGTGGGAACCTTTCCAAGAATCAAATCCAAAGCCCCACTAAAATGGGGGAACTGCCCACGCTGAACCCAAGCCTAATTCTTGGTAGAACAGATTTTCCCTACATCGTACATCCCGCATGACATTGTGAGGAAACACCAGTAATACAAGAAAACAAAGAACAAACTCACCAGCTTGCCTGTCCACAGAAGCTGTCAAAGAGAAGAGAGGGATCAATGTAGAGCACAAGATGAGAATAAATTAAGTTGCTTGTATGTGAAGGGGGCAGGGGAAGGTGATCTTGGCTCCTTCTTTCCCCAGGACCCATCTCAAGAGCCTGTTTCGGGCTGATCTCTTAAAAGAGCACTCACTTCCCATGTCCTTACCTCATCCCTGCCCCTCTGGCTACAAAGTTAACATGAAAGTTTGGCACAGAATGGACTTCCCAGGGACTGCAAAAATACCTCTGAATTCTGAAACAGTAAGAATTCAAGGTCTGCTCTCCCCTTTCAATCTGTCCCCAGCTTCCAGAGCCTAGCTAGCTATTCACCACACTGGTCCCTGGAGAACAGACAGTAGGAGTGGCTGAAATTGCCCCCTTTCAGAAAGACCTTCACTCACCCAGAAGCAGCAAAACTGCCAGTGGCTGAAGCAGCCATAGGCTGCCAGGATATACATTCTGAAACATTTCTGTCTCCAAAGTCATCCCAGAAGTGGGCCAGAGTCCAGTGGGGTTTAGGAGATGAACTTAGAAAAGAGGAAGGAAATTGTTTCATCTTCTTGTGCCTTTGTCAACAGTCTCCAGATTCTATTTCCGATAACCAATCAGGAACAAACCCGACTAGCAGTTTAGTCTACTTTACAGAAAGGTTTCTCTACTGCGTATCCCCTTGTTGTGTCCTTGTGAAAACCCCGGGGAGGGTGCTGTTGTGCTGTCGAGGAAGGTGTGGGGGAAAACAGCAGGAAGTAGAGCTGGGAGCGGAGCCCCTGTCTTGGGTTCTCAGTTCAGTGCTATGCCCACCACACTCCCTGCGCTGCTTTACTGGCCAGTATACAAAAACTTCCAAATGAGTCTCCACCTAGACAAGGTAAAGAAACCCTTCTAAATCTGCAACCAGTAAGAATCATCGTTAAACAACAACAACAAAACGGGGTAGTTATCTGTGGAAAACACTCAATCCAAGAAAGTCTGTAAATATACATAGACAAAACTATCGCCCTGCCCCTGCCCTTCACGCCCTGTCCGCCACACGCACAAGAACGTTCTCAAGTGCAAGACACTGCTTTGGTAAGAAAGACTTGGAGCAAGTTCAAATGCTGTTTAAAAAGGGAAAACACTTTTTGTCTATATACTCACTCTCTCAACACATCTGACACCAAATATGTGGGTTTTTTACATATCGAGCAGTTTTCCAGCACCAGCTGGGTGTCCTATGATTAAATTCAATTCTGACACTACGTAGCATCAGAATCCACAGGTTAAGGGGTCCCACAAGACAGAGGTCCCACGAGACTGCCCCACTTCAGATGCCAATCAAAAGTCGGGTCTTCCTGTACTTATAAGTGATGGCTATAAATTGGAGTTTCCTGCAACCACTTCCTCAGTTCCATAATTTGCTAGAATGACTCCCAGAACTTAGGGAAACACTTACTTACATTTATCAGTTTATTATATACTAAAGGATATGCTAAAGGATACAGACAAACAGCCAGATGAAGACATACATAGGCCAGGGTCCAGAACAAAGGAACTTCTGTCCCTGTGGAGTTGGATGTGCCATTCTCCCAGCATATGGATGTGTTCACCAACCAGAAGCTCTCCAAACCCTGTCCTTCAGGGATTTTTATGGAGGCTTCATCATGTAGGCATTTTTGTTTATTAATTCAATCTCCAGCCCCTCTTCCCTCCCTGGAGGATGGGGGATGGGGCTGAAAGTTCCAAGCTTCTGAACATGGGTTGGTTTTTCTGGTAATGAGCCCCATCTGGGAGCCCACCAAGAGTCATCTCATCAGAGCAAAAAACACTCCTATCACTCAGGAAATTCCAAGGAATTTAGGGACTTTGTGTCAGGGACTGGGATATTAGCACAAAAGATGCGCCTAGCACTCCTATTGCTCAGAAAATTACAAGGGCTCCATGCCAGGAACCGAGCTGAGGGCAGAAACCTATTCCACAGCTGTATATTCTAAGCAGGTGACAGTGTAGTATGATTGGGTTGAACAACATGGTATAATGGTCACAGTGGTTAAAAGTCAGATTATGGGGCAACACTAGGAAAAATAGACAAGTGGAACAACATCAAACTTAAAAACTTCTGTGTATCAAAGGAAAAAATCAACAGTGTGAAAAGGCCACATATAGAATGGGAGAAAATATTTGGAAATCACATATCTAATAAAGGGTTAAGATCCAGAATATATATATATATATATATATATATTTTTTTTTTTTTTTTGAGACAGAGTCTCACTGTGTTGCCCGGGCTAGAGAGCCGTGGCATCAACCTAGCTCACAGCAACCTCAAACTCTTGGGCTCAAGCAATCCTTCTGCCTCAGCCTCCCGAGTAGCTGGGACTACAGGCATGTGCCACCATGCCCAGCTAATTTTTTTCTATATACAGAATATATATTTTCTAATTCCTAAAATAAGACTCAATAACAGTTTTAAAAACCCCAAATAGCTGGAATAAAAAATAGGCAAAGGACTTCAATAGACATTTCTCCAAGGAAGATATACAAATGGCCAAAAGGCATATGAAAAGATGCTCAACATCATTAATCATTAGAGAAATGCAAATCAAAGCCATAAGGAGGTATCACTTCACACCCATTAGGATGGCCACTATAAATAAAATAAAATAAGTGTTGGCAAGGATGTGGATAAATTGAAACCCTTGTGCATGTTGGTAGGAACGTAAAATGATGCAGCCATTATGGAAAACAGTATGGAGGTTTCTCAAATAATTGAAAATAGGATTACCATATGATCCAGCAATCCCATTTCTATGTATATACTCAAAAGAATTGAAAGTAGGATCTCAAAGAGATATTTGCACACTCATGTTCACTGACAGCATTATTCACAATGCCCAAGAGGTAGAAGCAATCCAAATGTCTATCAAAAGATGAATGGGTAAAGAAAATGTGATATATACATACAATGGAATATTATTGAGCCTTTAAAAAGGAAGGAAATTCTGCCACACGCTACAACATGGATGAACCTTAAGGACATTATGCTAAGTGGAATATGTCAGTCATGAGACAAATACTGTATGATTCCAATTACATGAGGTATCTAAAACAGTCAAACTCATAAAAACAGAAAATAGAATGGTCATTGCTGGGTGGACATTGAGGGGTAGGGGAGTTGTTCAATGAATGTAGGGTTTCGGTTTTGCAAGATGAAGAAGTTCTAGAAATCTGCTGCACGACAATGTGGATATACTTAACACTACTCAACTCTATACTTAAAAATAGTTAATATGGTAAATTATACGTTTTAAATTATATATTATATAATATATAACATATATGTGTTTTAAACCACAATTTAAAAAAAAATTTTAAGGAGATTATGGGATCTTGGACAAGGCACTTAACCTCTCAGAGCTTTGGTTTCCTAATCTATAAAATGGACAGTGTCTGGTTCCTAATAAATGTTCAAAAGTAACCTTTATTTAAATGAGTGTTATCAAGAGTTTTTAACCTTTGAGTTTTTCTGGAAGTGTTGGTTCTTTATCGTTCAGGATAATTCCTGGTCAAAATCTCATCCATAAGGCATTAGCGTAGTTTGCTTCTAACAGGAGCCAAATATTAAGGAACTGCCTGCAACCAGCAATGCAGCCTGCTGGAGAAGCGGGTACAGAGCCTGGAGAAGATGGCGGTGCCTGGCTGTTTTCCATACTCCAAGGGCAGAAACCCAAAGCAGAAAATGACCTTGTTTTTCACAGTTTCTCGCATTGAAATCTTCTTCCCTTGAAACTGAAACATTTTCTCCCATTGAAATCCTAAGTGGCTTTTCCCTCACTTTCCATTACAGAAATTGTTAAGGGAATGCCCATGCTGAGCACTTGATTTGCACACATATTTATGTATTTCAAAAATGGAACACAAATCATGAGGTTCTAAATTGGTGAACATTTTCGCAGGGCATTTTGGCACTATTTATTAGAAATTCGAAATTTGTAAAAATTCCATTTTAAAAAATGTGTCCAATAGAAACACTTAAGTGTGACAACAGTATCAACAAGAATATTCATTGAAGTATTGTAGTATAAGGAAAAAAAGGTCAAGATAAGAAGATAATAAGGCTGAGTGTGGTGGCTCGTACCTGTAGTCTCAGCTACTCAGGAGGCTGAGGCAGGAGGATAACTTGAGTCCAGGAGTTTGAGACCAGCCTGGGCAATATAGTGAGACCCCTGTCTCAAGAAAAAGAAAAAAAAACATAATAGAGAATCCTGAGACTCAGCCACCTTCTGACTTTTTTGGGAAACCTTCCAGGATCCTTTCTGTTGTGTGTTTGTGTGTGTATGTGTGTTCTGTTAGTTTTGTTTTCTCAAGCTAATTTGGGTTAGATTCCTGTCAGAGAATTCTAACAAAAGAGAGGTTGTATTCTGAGGGAAGAGTGAGTCGGTAAAGGGTATGGCCTATAAAGAGAGGTAGGAAAATGATAGGTAGTGTATTAGTTGGGGTTCTCCAGAAAAAGAGAACCAACAGGATACATGAGAGACTGAGGAGATAAGGAAATTCAGAAATGGTAGCATGAGGGATCCATCAAGTGGCGAGAGGAAGAGAGAACTGAATGTAAGGAATTGGCTCATGTTTTTGCAGAGGCTGGAGAGTCTAATATCTGGAGGGTAGGCCAGCAGGCTGGAAACCCAGGGAAGAGTTGAGGTTGCAGTTCCAGTCAGAACACAGTCTGCTGGCGGAATTCCCTCTGTGCACATCTGTGTCCTAATTTCTTCTTACAAGGACATCGGTCATATTGGATTAGGACCAATCCTAATGACCTCATTTAACCTTAAATACCTCTTTAAAGACACTATCTCCAAATACAGTCACATTCTGAGCTACTCAGGGTTAAGATTTCAACATACGACTTTTGGGGAAACACAGTTCAGCCCATAACAGATAAGAAATAAACCTTGAAAGAAAAAATATAGCGGAGAAATTGCAGAGTTGGACAGGGCCACAAATGTGGGAGGACAAGTTCCCAGGCAGTGCTTTCCTTCTGGCTGTTGGTGGAGGGTGACAATAAATGAGGGTGTGGCTGGAATGACTGTGCTGGAATCCTAGGCTGAGGGAGTAGTTGGTCCTTGGTTATTGGAAGATCGATGAGGCTAACAGCACACTTTAGTTTACCTAAAAAATGATGCAGTCTCAAAAATTATTCCTGGGTCTCTGGCAAGAACTCTTTTCAGAAGGTTTAAGGGCCAACTCCCCAAATTCTCCAATCTCAAATGAAGTCACAGAGGCTTGCAGTGGTGACCTAGAGGCCTTAGGATCCCTGGGATACAACCAGCAAAGCTACATCTTTTTCTCTCCCCTACCTTCTCATGGTACAGGGCTGCTCTTTCCCCTCCACGGTGACCCATTCTCCAGTGGTGGCCATCAGGAGGTGAATCATGCTTCTGTAGATGACGCAAAAGGATCATTTCCTCAAACCAATGTTGTCATTTTCACTGGAGTTCTTCATTCTGTGAAACCACTTGAGAGCTTCATAAATCTGCATAGTACATGTAATGACATGCTGTGCCAGATATATAGGTGAAACTCTTGCATGGTCCCACCGTGAGAGGGACCCACTACTTTCGTATGTTGTGGCATGAACAGTGTAATTATTGTGTGTAGTTTTTGTTTGAATGTTGTGATATTTATATCCCAGCTCTTCTACTTAACTCCTCTATACATACCTCAATTTTTTCATCTATAAAATGGGGATGCTGATAGTAACTACCTTATAGAGTTCTTTTAAAGATTAAATAATGTCATATAAATTAATATATATAAGGTGTTCAGAATAGTACCTAACAAAATATTAGATAATGTTCTTTTTATCAATTTAATTACTATCTTTATGCTACTCTTTTAACCTTTGGACCTGCGAGAGGATAGTGATATCCCTGTATGTAGTGGGTGATATTTTACTTGAAAGTGTGGTCATTCCCAGGGGCAATCTAAGGAAGTATGTTTCCCACAGCAGACAGAAAGCCATGTTGGCACAGTGGAAATGTTCACCACAGTGAATGCTAGTTATCATGCCCTCAGTCTGGACCTCCCAAGAGCCAAGGCATATGGGATGCAGTCCTGGGTGGATGGTATAGGGATGCATGCTCCATGGAGTGGCAAGTTGGGAGTAAGGGAATGAGGATGCCCAGGGAGGTTCCAGAAAAGCTAGAGACGTATTCTATGGAGAATATCCTATAGAGAGTATGACAGGGTATATGAGTCTGAGAGTGAGCTAGTTATGGTAGATTCAGATTCTGTGATTATGGCTGAGATTAGAAAGATTCCTAGAAGAACATCTACCCACTGCAAAGTAAATGCACATTTCTTTACCACAAAGGCAAACGAATGCTATCCTCACATATGCAGGTGGCAAAGGAAGCAACAAACTGTTCTCCAGACATCCGTACTCTCCTTTCCCGTGGGATATACTATAACCCCTGCACTCTGTGTAGAATTTCAGGACAATGGTTTTATACCTGAGGTGGCCTTTAAAAAACACAAATACTTTAAAACTTTTCCTGAAACTTTTCTCAGCACTTTATAGCAATATATTCTGCCCAACGACCAAGACCAAGTCCTGAATGGCTCTCCTGGGGACTAACCCTGTGAAGGGAAGAAAGCTTCTGGGCAGCCAGATAAGGCTGTTCTCAGCAAGGAAAAAGTTCCTAAAACCAGCCACAAATATCTGTAGATTCTTCGGACTTTTCGTAACACTTTACATTCCTCATGCCCAAGTAATTGGACCCTTTAAGATGGACTTTGTATTTTTTTATGGTTTCTGTGTTCAGCTACTTTGTTATTTAGTAAAATCTCTTGAGAGTCCCAGCCTGTTTCTGGGAAATAAAGAGAAGGGGTTTTTGTGCATTCTTTGGCCAGAATACAGAAGGAGAATTAGTGCACCTTCCAGAGACCTATTGTGGCAGGGTCAGTGGTTATTAAATGAGGGCAATTGAGACTTAGGACTGAATCAAAGCCATTAGGTCAAGCACCCACTGCCACTGCACAGCAAAGAGTGAGGCTCTATGCTCTGTTTCAGTATGGATGTAGGCATTTCCTTTCACCTACATAAGGCCTTAGCACTCTTCAGGGATCCTACAGAAATCACATTCCCAGGGCATCCACCTCTGGTTTATGTTCTCCAAGGGCAGTTTATCTCTCTTTATGTCCTTTCATTAACAAAGTCTTCTCTTGGAGATGTCTGGGGCATTGACAACCACATAGAATTGACAATGTCAAGCCATCTCAAGAAGGACTACTTTGCTTTTTCATTTATAGGAGTTCCTTCCTCAATGAGGTTCTGTTTTGATCCCAAGCGGGAGGGAGTATACAATTAGGATTTTATTAAATTACTTTTCAGATTGAATCCAGTTGAGGGGGAAAGACTGGCATGTTAGAGGGATTTGCCACTGAAGTCGGCCTAAAGAGATACTGTGGAATAATGACAAGGAAACATAAGTTGTGTAATCAGCCCAATTAAAAAAAAATGGCAAACTGTGTAATCATGATACTTTATACACACTCCCTCCTCTGTTCCCAGGAGGTAGCTGTACCGAAAGTTCTGCACTCATCCCGGAGGTGGCATCAGAAGAATGAAGACAAGTGGTTTGAGGAGAAGGAAAGAGGAATTTTTATTTATTTTATTATTATTTTTTTGACAGAATCTCACTCTGTCGTTGTGGGTAGAGTGCAGTGGCATCATCATAGCTCACTGCAACCTCACACTCCTGGGTTCAAGTGATCCTCCTTCCTCAGCCTCCCAAGTAGCTGGGACTACAGGTGTGTGCCACCACACCCAGCTGATTTTTTCTACTTTTGGTAGAGATGGGGTCTCGCTCTTGCTCAGGCTGGTCTCAAACTCCTGAGCTCAAGTGATTGTCCCACGTCGGCCTCCCAGAGTGCTAGGATTACAGGCGTGAGCCACCGTGCCCAGCGAGGGCCTTGATTTCGAGTTACATTTTTAAAGGATCATTCTTTTCTTTTATTAAATTTTTTTTATTTCTTCATATTATGGGGGTACAAATGTTTAGGTTACATAAATTTCCTTTGCCCCACCTGAGTCAGAGCTTCAAGTGTGTCCAGCCCCCAGACGGTGTGCACTGGACCCTTTAGGTGTGAATATACCCATCCCTTCCTCCCCCTCCCATCTGCCCGACACCTGATGAATGTTTGACCCAGCAATCCCATTACTGGATATCTACCCAAAGGAACAAAAGACATTCTATAAAAAAGACATCTGCACTAGAATGTTTACAGCAGCACAATTCACAATTGCAACGATGAAGAAACAACCTAAGTGCCCATTGATACGTGAGTGGATTAATAAAATGTGGTGTATGTATACCATAGAGTTCTACTCAGCCACAAAAAACAATGGTGATCTAGCACCTCTTGTATTATCCTGGATAGAGCCAGAGCCCATTCTAGTAAGTGAAGTATCACAAGAATGGAAAAACAAGCACCATATGTACTCACCATGAAATTGGTATTAACTGACTTAATTGACCAATACTTAAGTGCACATAAAGGATCAATCTGATTGCTGTGTTGAGAATAGATTGTAGTGGGGCAAGGGTGGAAGCAGGGAGACAAGTAGGAGGTTATTGCAGTAATCCAGGCAAGAGAAGATAAAGGCCTGTACAAGGGTAGTAGTATAGAGGTGGTAAGAAGTGTTAAATTCTGGGTATATTTTAAGACAGAACCACCAGATTTCCTGAGAGATTGGTTATGGGGAGTGACAGAGAGAGAAGGGTCAAGGATGAATCCAAGATTTTTAACCTAAATGTCTCAGTTGTTTATTGCACCATAAAAAACCACCCCCCAAAATTAATGGCTTAAAACAACCAATTTTTTTTATTATCTCTTATGCTTTTGTGAGTGGACTGGGCTCAGTTGGGCATTCTTGCTTTGGGTTTTTATGCTAGTGCAATCAGACAAAAGTATGCAGAGCTTTATGGAGAATTGAATGCAGGAGATGACCTGGAAGACTGATGCTTCTTATGTTGATTGGCATAAACATGAATAAAGAATAGAAAGATATATTCAAGGTGGGTAATGCCAATGAAGCTATGAGAGTTGGCATGCAGAGGACAGTGGTTATCTGGGGCTGCCTCTTTATCCCTGTTAACAAAAGAGTGGTGGTAGCCCTGAGTTAGTTTTGAGCATGTTGACCCCAGCTAATGGAGTCATGATTACCTGGGTAAGCCACACGTTATTCCAAAAATGTGGTCTTTCTTCACCCCTAATAAAGTGGGTGGGGGTAGAAGTCCTGGGTGATCTAACATCTTAGTCCCAAGCACAGGGCCTGATCTTGACCTATTTTGGGAATTAGTAATTTTACACATTGTTCTTCCTCTGGACTTTTGCTGTCCAGTATGATGGTAGCCACCAGCCACATAAGGCTATGGTGTACTTAAAACGTGGTTAGTCCAAATTGAAATGTGGTGTAAGCATAAAATACACATTGGCTTTTGAAGACTTAGTACAAAAAAATTTAAAATATTTCATTAATATTTTATACCAATTACATGTTAAAATGAGATTATTTTGAATATGTTGAGTTAAATAAAACATACTATTAAAATTAATCTCTCTTGGTTCGTTCTTTTAAAATGTGGCTACTAGACAATTTTAAACTATATACGTGATTCACATGCTATTTTCATTGGACATAGCTGCTTTATAGCCTTGATGGGGCTGAAGATATCTGAGAAACTCAAGTGCTACCTGAGTGTGTGAGAGTCCTCTGAACCCTTCAGAAGCATTACACTCCTTCCCCATTTGGTAAGAGTTTCATCATTTCGTCTTTCTGTTAGAGTCAGAGGTCCTAGGACTTTCAGGCTTCTGAGAGTTTTAAGCTTGAATGCCTTTGCCTCTCTCCAGGATTCTTTGTAGATGCAGGTTTGGATACAGAATTCCTTTATTTTGTTATAACCTGATCACTCTCATGTATATTATACAGCTGGGTTTTCTAAAACCCTTGTAAACTCTCTTTGTCTCAACTTTCTTTACAATCTCTTTTTGGATTATTTCATTAGCATAACATCAATTGTTAATTTAGTATTAGCACAATGCCTCTTAACAGCTGAAATTATCACTTACTATAATGAAATTCTTTCTGCTGCAGTTTGACTCATAGCAGTTCAAATTTGCATCACCTAAATCATCATCAGAAAAAACATTCCTATTCCCTTTGGATACAAGAATACCGAAGTGTCTGGATATTGTTTCAAAATTTGAATTTGTGATAGATCGTATGGTAGGTTTCTGCATTGTAAAAAAGGAAAAAGAAAGAAAGAAAAAATGTAAAGTATGACATTTGATAACAGCTGATTCAAGCTGCTGACCCCAGAATTTAAGGACAGAAGGTTCATTTATAATTCACAGAAATGGAAGGTTGAAATCTAACCCTATCATTTTATAAATGAGAAAACCGTGGCCCAGTCAAGAACTCTGAGTTGACCCAGGGCGTACCTCCCTTTGGCGCTAAAGTCTGGGTCTCACTATACCTCACTGCCTCCGTTCACTCATCTGCACTTCCTACCCAAGACTTATAGTTTACTGTATCCATTTATCTAATTGTCTCAGTTGTTAGTCTTTCCATCACCAGATTGAAAGTTTCTCCCGGACAGAGATTCTAACAGATGCATAACACTTATTTTTGCTGAAATGGGTGCATGTGCACAGGAAGACAAGAATGCTCACGTGTATTGAGCATCAGATTTTATTATCCCAAATCTAAACCGAATGGCCTCAATTACTGATTCCTCTAATAATTGTCAGAAACAATGGCTCAATGTCAGATTCTCTAAAATGATTTTTTGGGGTAAATATTCTCCCAAAGTTTAGTTGTTCTATATTCTCTTTCATTAGAAGATGGTAGAGAAAGTCCTTCAGGCCAGAACTTTACTTAAAGAGTACATTGCATCTCCATCAATTTATAAATAAACCAGCACTCTAGTCCCTGAAATTTAACACCATTACGTACAATCAAGATGATATCTGCCTAGAAAACCAGCTAAGTAACTGGTACTAAGATGTTCATTATGGCTCATAGAACAATGTCAATGATTGACCGATTTTTGAACAATATACCATGTTTAGTTCTCTTCCCTTAGTAGTAAAATAAAGCAGGTGAACCCAATAGACATGGTTCTATGGGGTCAGGATGGATGGATGACTGTTGATATGTTAATAGCAAAAATGTCTATAGCTACAGGTTCATGTATTTAAAGGGCAAACTAAGAATTACGTCCAGGACAGAGTATCAGATGTCAAAGCCAGAGAGTTCTTTCAGATAGATCACCTAGAGGACCTGAGAGTTCAAGAGCTGGATTACACATAAATGGGAGCATGTTCTAGGTGAATACTAAATGCAATACCACTTGCAGTTTGCTGATTGTAGCTTGACTTTCCATATTAACTGGCGATGTGAAATAGGCATCCCACATGACGGGCTTGGAGAAGTAGCTTCCTAGTATACCTGACAAGATAAATTTGTTGCTAAAAAATATACGTAGATAGTGAGATAGAATGAACAATATTTCATAGCACAACAAAGTGACTATAATCAACAATAAGTTAGGGTATACTTTAAAATAACTTAAAAGAGTGAAATGGGAATGTTCCTAACACAAAGAAATGATAAATGCCTGAGGTGATGGATACCTTGATTACCCTGATTTGATTAATTCACATCATATGCCTGTATCAAAACATCACAGGTACCCTATAAAGATATACAACTATTATATACCCATAACAATTCTTATAAATTGTTGCTAAATATACCTCTAGACTAGTGCTATCCATTGTAAATATCACAAATTCAAATTTTCTAGTAGCCTCAATTTTTAAAAGTAAAAAGGAACAGGTGAAATTAATTTTAACAATTTATTTAACCCAATGTATTAGTTTTATAGGACTGCCATAACAAAGTACTACAAGCTGAGTAGCTAAAGAACAGAAATTTATGTCTCGCAATTCTGGAGGGTAGAAGTCAGAGATCAAAGTGTCAGCAGAGCCATGCTCCGTCTGAAGGCACTAGGGAAGGATACCTTCCAGGCCTTCTGGCTTCTGGTAGTTCCTCGGCTTATGGCAGCAAACTTCTCCAAACTCCAAACTTCTCATGGTGTTCTCCCTGTGTGTAAGTCTGTCTTTGTATCCAAATTTCCCTTCTGTAATTAGGACACAAATCAAATTAGATCAGGGGCCTACTCTAGTCCAGAATGACCTCATCTTACCTAAATACATACAAAATAAAGATCTTATTTCCAAGCATGGTTATCTTTACAGGTACTCAGAGACAGAATTTCAATGTATGAATTTGGAAGGGGACACAATTCAACCACCAACACCCAATAAATCCAATATAATATCATTTCTATATAAAATTGGCATAAAAATAGTAGTGAAATATTTTACATTCTTATTTTTATATTAAGCCTTTGAAATCCAGTGCGTATTTTACACTTACAGGATTTCTTAATTTGGGCTAGCCTCGTTTCATGTGTTCAGTAGCCACATGTGGCTAGTGGTTACCATGTTGAACAATGCAGATACAGAACTTTTTTTAATCATAGAAATTCTATAGGACAGCCATGTTCTAGAAAATACGAACTAATCAATAGCGACAGAAAGGAAATCAGTTGTCGCCTCAGGAAAGGTGGGAAGGGGGAATTAGAAAGGAGCATGAGGAAGCTTTTGGGAGGGATAACATGTTCATGATCTTGATTGTAGTGACTGTTTCATGCATACACATCTTAAAACTTATAGTGTCCTACACTTCACGTGTGTAGATTTTATTGTATGTGAATTACATATCAATAAACTGAAGAAAAAGTTAATTATAAAAACATATATAGTATAGCAGGACAAATGACATTAAGTACCTACTAACTATATTATCTTTCATAAATTTCAGGGGTTTATATGAAAAACACATTAATATGATTTACAATAATATAATATGATTATGCTATGATACAATTTACTTTTTAATGAAATATGTATATTAATTACCTATGGCTACATAATAAATTACTCCAAGCCAAATTACTCCAGGCCAGTCCCAGTGGCTCACACCCATAATCCCAGTACTTTGGGAGGCTGAGGTGGGAGGACTACTTGAGGCCAGGATGAGAATAGCTTGGGTAACATAGCAAGATATCTGTCTCTCTAAAAAAAAAAGAAGAAAAGAAAAATTAGCTGGCCGTGGGGGCCATTGCCTGTAGTCCCAGCTATTTCCAGGGGTTGAGGTGAGAATTGCTTCAGCTCAGAAGTTGGAGGTTACACTGAGCTATGATAATGCCACTGTACCACTCTACTTCAGCCTGAGTGACAGAGCAAGACCTTATCTCTCTTAAAAGACAAAAAAAAAAAGGTAAAGAAAAAAATTACTCCAAAACTTAGCAGCTAAAAATAACAAATGATTATTACATCACAGTTTCCATCTGTCAGGAATCCAGGAGCAGACTAGCCTCGTGGTTCCTGCTCAGGGTCCTAGAACTTGTAGTAAAGCAGGTGCCGGCACTGCTGTTATTTGAACCTTCAACTGGGACTCATAAGAGACAACAACCAACCTCTGGCCAGGTACAGGGCAGACAAAGCCAGACCTGCATAATTTATCCGCAAGGCCCACAGAAGCTGATGAACATCTTTCAGGCTTATACGTGTAGTATATTTAACCAGGTTTGCCACACAAACCAAACACCAACCTGTACTATACCTGTAATATAACTGTAAATACACCATATATGGCCGAGCCAGGGGGCTCATGCCTAAATCCTAGCACTCCGGGAGGCAAAGGCCAGAGGATTACTTCAGGGCAGAAGTTCAACACCAGCCTGAGCAAGACTGAGACCCCGTCTATACTAAAAATAGAAAAAATTAGCCGGCCAACCAAAAATAGAAACAAAAATTTACCCAGGCGTAGTGGCGAGCGCCTGTAGTCCCAGCTACTTGGGAGGCTGAGGCAGGAGGATTGCTTAAACCCAGGAGACTGAGGCTGCTGTGAGCTAGGCTAACGCCACGGCACTCTAGCCTGAGCAACAGTGAGACTCTGTGTTAAAAAAAAAAAAAAAACAACTCACGATATACAAGTAGAGAAATATAGACTTAGATAATTTATCAGAATCCAGGAAATAACTATGTAAGATTTCTCATTTCACTACAATCTATGTAAACTGGACTAAAAAAAAATCTAACAGAGAATATACAATCATTTTTAAAAATACATGTTCAAACTACGAAGCATGCCATGGAAAGGCCAGAGCTATGTTTGGCATGACTCGAAACATCACGGAGCAAGGGCCATCAAAGTGTACGAACCGGTGAGCACAGATGCCCCAGCAGGGAGAGCGGAAGTGGCCCGTGAGCCGCGAGGCCCGGGCGGGCGGAAGCAGCCCTGCTTGAGAGCCCTAGCCCGTCGGGGACAAGTAGCGAGTGGGTATGTGTGTACGCGTAGTGGCTCAGAGTGTGTGTGGGTATGGCTCGTTGTTTGTCTGCTGGCTGCCACGAGGCTATCATGGCCAGTAGACAGCAAGCCAGGCGAGCGTCGGGCAAGGGAGAGGAAAAAAGCTGAAGGCCGGAAGTTGGCGTGGAGCCCAGGACCCAGGAGCAGCAAGGCAGCTAGAGGGCCACCAGAGAGA
>RJWJ010014582.1:0-37574 GCA_004363605.1 Indri indri | reverse complement strand
GGTTGTTTGATTTTTTCTTGTTGATTTTTTTGAGTTCTAGATAGATTCTGGTTATCAGCCCTTTGTCAGATGTGTAGAGTGCAAATATTTTTTCCCATTCTGTGGGCTGTCTATCCACTCTAGTGATAGTTTGCTTGGCAGTGCAGAAACTTTTTAATTTGATTAGATCCCACTTATTAATTTTTGTTGCTGCGGCAATTGCTTTGGGGTTCTTCTTCAAGAATTCCTTGCCTAAGCCGATGTCTGAAAGGGTCTTCCCAACATCTTCATTAAGAATTCTTAAGGTTTCATGCCTTAGGTTTAAGTCTGTTATCCATCTTGAATTGATTTTTGTGAGAGGTGAGAGGTGGGGGTCCAGTTTCAATCGTCTGCATGTGGTTCATGGTCTTTATTTGAGCTGCAAATCTCATAACATTTTTGTGGAAAATGAAGCCACCAGAAATTTGAGTCCAAACATTTTCTTGAGTTATCAGGTAGACAGAAAGTAGGATTTTAAAAGCAGAAGTGGAAGAAGTCTGGCCTATATGATTTCAAATTTTATCCAGTTGCCTTTCCAGTTTTTAAAAAATGACATTTCTATACTTGGTTTATTTCACTTAACGTAATGTTCTCTAGTTCCATCCGTGTTGCCACAAATGGCAGGATTTCAATTTTTGTGGCTACATAATATTCCATTGCGTAAGTCAAAGAGTGGGGTTGGAATGTTCCTAACACAAAGAAATGTTAAATGCCTGAGAAGATGGCAATTGCCCAGGCAATCATCCTGATTTGATTAATTCACATTGTATGCCTGTATCAAAACATCATGTGAACCCTGTAAAGATATATAACTATTATGTACTCATAATAATTGAAAATAAAAAATAGAAAAATGTTAAAAAATTGAAAAATGGTGACTTTTTTCAGAGTATGGTAGGGAAGAATAATGATAGCTTCATTTATATGGTATGTTTAGCTTCTCAGAAGATTTTAAATATCCATTATATCACTAACCTTGATTATTGCTCCAATTCTGTGAAGTAAAATGTCAATTATTAACTGATCTCCATATCATAGAAAAGGAAACAGAAACTTGAGAGGATAGTGACTCTTAATGGCCACAAATCTATTTATTCAAAATACCTCCTGAGCAGTAATATATGCTAAGCACTGAACTAGAAACTGGGAATACAAGGATGAAGATGAATAAGGTGCTGTCCCCATCTCCAAAGATCTAGCAGTCCAAGGAGAAAAACCAACATGTAAATGGCAAACTGGAATCTGTCGAGAGCACAGTGACAAGGTCGGCTCACAGTGTGGAGGGAGCATCTCTTTCTCAGTGAGATATGTCAGACATATGCTGACAGGAATTCAGAGCAGTGGTTTGTGAACCACTGTGTGTACCGGAATCACCACAGAGTGCTGGACCCTGTGCCCAGAACTTCTGACTCAATAGTTCTGGGGTGGAGCCTGAGAATTTGCTCTTGAAAGCTCTTAAAGTGTAGTCCTCTACTGATTTAGGGACTGGTTAGTGCAGGGCCTTGGAAGTGTGCCAAAGTTGGATTCATCATTAAACGGACAGGAAAAAAGAATCAATTAAGGCCCCGGTGAAGGTTCTTAAATTATCCTGAGAGCCCAGTGAAATAATAAATCATAAATTTTTAACAAGATTAGTACTTCTCCACCATGTTGCTACCAAGATTAGGGAGCAGGGAAGTGGAGAAATAGGAAGTATGAAGGGATCCTCACTTAAGATTGTCCCAGAAGTGGAAAAATGATGGATCCTGGTGACAGTGTCTTCCCGGCTTCCATTTAGGTAGGAGGGAAATTTTTTTCCCCAGTTATTTTTATACTGTGAAATAATGAGACTAATTCTCAAAGCTGCATATCTATTGAGGTGTCTTGAGGAGAAGAGACAGGGTTTGTGCCCACCACTCATTGCTTCACATAGAGCAGCTATGCTTTCATTTTATATTGTATCTGATGGGCTGCATTTGTGATAAGTCATTTTCAGGAAAGGTTCTATAGCCAAATGGAATTTGGACATAATGAAACTAGTATAAAAGGAGAGGTCAAGGATTTGGGGAGTTTGATGGGTTTTGTTGAAATGGGGGTTCTCTGTAGTTCCTGCCATAACTCATGCTCCTGCTTGCCAAGGTGAAATTTCCTTTGTGTAGCAGTGATTCTGGAATAATGTTTTCATGGAGAAAACCCAAGCGAGAGATAAACAGCTGTCTGCCAGTGAAAAGGTTATATACAATTACTCCTAAGGGCTTTGGGAAAGCAAGAGATGTGTAGCCCTTTTAGCTGAATACTGTGTCCAGGGGTCATTTGTTTATTGGGAACATTAGGTAATTAGTAAATTTTCTGGCCAAGTTGGCATTTGTCTTATTGATCCCCTGATATTTTGTAAATGTTTTCATTCATGTAATGCTATTTTCTCTCCTTATATAGCCTTTCTAGTGTGTTTCTAGAGAAAGTGTTTGGGGAAAAATAGAAGAATTATATATTAATGTACCTATCAGAGCAAGAATGAAGTAGGGGCAAGATAAAAGTGATGTCATAATTTAAGCTATTATTTCCAAAATATGTTTGAAAAATGAATCATATTTTGTTAAAAATAAGATGTCTAGATTTTGAACCACTAAATCAAAATTTCTGGGGGGGGGGCACACCTTGAAATTATATTTTTAACAAGTTCCCAGGTGATTCTTTGAAGTCAATTCATTGTCAGGCATTTAAAAAAACCACAGATTTAGGTCACCAAGGCACCTTATATATGGCCCTATTTGATGTATTCAACCACAGGCAGTCTACAATGCACAAAGCTATGGACTACCTGTGGGGTGAGGTAGCCTAACCTCAGGCTGGTACCACTCATTTGCCACCACTATTTTTATTTGCCTGTATGTTCAAAATAAAATATGTTCCCAATGAAAAATACATTCAGAGTAAATATTCACTAATGATACTCTGGTGAACGGGCAGTAAAACCTGAAAAATAAATAGAGTTTACATAACTACCCTCAGGGAAAAATATAAACTAATTCCTTACTCACAAAAGTTGCTTCATCCTTAAATATTTAAGAATAGTGCTATGGTCTTAATGTTTGTTTCCCCCTGCCCCAAATTTCTATGTTGGAATCTAATTGCCAATGTGATGGTACTAGGAGGTAGAGTTTTATGGGAGATGATTAGGTCATAAGGGTTGAGCCCTCACAAATGAGATTGGTGCCCTTACAAGTACTGAGTGCGTTACTGGAGCTACAGGTAGTGCCCTTACACAGTAGTCCCAAGGGAGCTCATTTGTCCCTTCCAGTATTTGAGCACAACCTGAGAAAGGGCCCTCACTAGAACCTGATCACGCTGGCACCCTAATCTTGAATTTTCCAGCCTCCAGAACTTTGAGACATAAATTTCTGTTGTTCTTAAGCTACCCAGTCTATGGTATTTTGTTATAACAGCTCAAACACATGAAGACAAATGCGTTTCAGCATTTTGGTGCTGTTGAGATAATGTAGTTGCTATAGCATATGCAGAGAGTGTGGGAATAGAGAATAATTTAATTATATCACCTTTTTAGTCCCTCAAAATAATTCTGCATGGTAGCATTATGACTTCTTCTGTAGAGAAGGGGGAACTGAGGCTCAGCATAGATAACTACCTCATTATCACATACCTAGTAACTAACAGCATCAGGGCTCAAACTCAGATCTTTCTGAGTCCAAAGCCTATGCTTTCTCACCACCTCGTGTACTGCCTATGCGGCTTATCATGTTTCTTGTCACCATTAACACTGATAAATGCCAAGATGCATTGTGAGAAAATATTAATACTGGTGTAGCTGGGATTGCTTGACTAAGGCTCCTTGGAAGGAGGGTGATTGTATGCATGGAACCTACGGAATACGGAGGATGAGAGCGTGCACTATGGATTCAAGCCTAAGTTTTAAACACCCAATACTGATGTGCATCCCTTAGTTTTTTCATCAGCAAAATTGATGTATTATAATACCTACTCAGAGGGTTGTTAAGAGAATCAGATGCTATAATACATGTACAGTACTCAGCACAGGGTTGGGAGAATAAAAAGTGTTGAATACAATGAGCAAGTTGGAGTTATTACCGTCCGCAGGCGGTGAGGCAGGCCCAAATGACCAAAGTCCAGGATGTTGTGAGAGGTCATATTCTGGTATGTTTTTATTAAATTATTTTATTTTTTCCCAAAGCAAGAGCTTTTCCTCATCCTACTAATGAAATAATATATTTTTTTCAGGGTAATTCTGGTTCCATAAAATTTAATGATTCTTTTTTTTTTTTTTTTTTTTTTTTTGAGGCAGAGTCTCACTCTTTTTCCTTGGGCTAGAGTGTTGTGGCGTCAGCCTCGCTGACAGTAACCTCAAACTCCTGGGCTCAAGCAATCCTTGTGCCTCAGCCTCCCGAGTAGCTGGGACTACAGGCATGCACCACCATGCCCGGCTAATTTTTTCTATATATTTTTAGTTGTCCAATTAATTTCTTTCTATTTTTAGTAGAGACAGGGTCTCACTCTTGCTCAAGCTGGTCTCGAACTCCTGAGTTCAAACAATCCGCCCGCCACGGCCTCCCAGAGTGCTAGGACTACAGGCGTGAGCCACCGTGCCCGGCCTAATGATTCTTGATAAATATGATTTTAAGCTATATAGTTAAAAATAATTTGACTTTGTGCTGTCATAAAGCAGAGTCTTTTAATGCAAAGGGCTTGGATTTTGAATTCACACAGGATCAAGCCCAAATGTCTCCACCAGTTGTTTGAACTTGGGCAGTTTCTTTGACACTCAGTTCCCATCTATAAAATAAAGGTAATAATATTTATGTCAAATAGCTGTTGTGAGGATTAAATGGTGAAAGGATCTAATAACATGTGAAATACTTGGCAGTTAGTAGAGATGTCTAAAAATGTGTTCAGCAGCAAGTAACAGAAAACCAAGAAAACAGAAAAAGTGCCTTAAATACATTGTGTCTTTGTTTATTCAGGTGACAATAAAAAACTACCACAGGCTAGACAGCTTATAAACAACAGAAATTTATTTCTCACAGTTCTGGAGGCTGGAAAGTCCAAGATCAAGAAACTGACAGATTCTGTGTCTGGTGACAACCCATTACCTGGTTCGTAGATGGCACCTTCTTGCTGTGTTCTTATGTGGTGGAAAGGGTGAGAGTTTCTCTGGGACCTCTTTCACAAGGGCACGGATCCCATTCCTGAAGGCTCCACCTTCATGTCCTAATCACCTCCCAAAAGGTCCCACCTCCTAATGCCATCATGTTGGAGGATAGGATTTCAACATATGAATTTGGTAGGGACACAAACATTCAGACCATAGCAAATGGGGTTCTATTTTTTCTGATAATAAAATTTCTGAGGAAGATAATTGTTGGCATTAGATCAGCTTCACAGTTATGATCACAGACACTTAAATTCTCCTTCCTTTCTACCAGCCTTGGAACATTATCTTTCATCCTAATGTTATATCATGATCACAATATGACTTTGGCAACATCAGACTTCATTTCCAAGAAAGAATAAGAAAAAAGAACATTAAAAAGTATTCTCTTCAGGAGACTTGGGCTTTATATGCATGAATAGAATCCCCCACCAGCAGAGTATCCTTTCACAGATTGTTGGCCAGAACTGTAGACCAATTCATGGCCATGGGTAATACAACTACCATGATTCATCACTTGGGCCAGAGCAAGGAAGGATCTGACCCATATGGGACAAAAAGATCTCAAGCAAATCACTGAAACTATTAGGGTTTTATCATTAAAGAAGAAGGAGGTTGAGTGGGTGAGGAAGATGTTAAGTAGGCCACAGACAGTAACTACCACACTAGTCATTCAACAAAGGCTACTTTTACTCTCCCCTTACCTAATAAAAATAAATAAATTTATAAATAAAAAAATCTAGTTCCAGTTTATGAGTCCTGATACATAGCTCTTAAAACTATAAATTTTGAACCCACAATATACCATCTAGAAAGTTGCCCCTAAAAAGAGGCAGATTTTCAAGAAATCTGTTTACTAATTTGGGTCAGATTTTTTAGGCTGGATTCCAAAGAACGGATTTTAATTTAAATATTTGAGGAGATTAATTGCAACCAATGGGCCACTTGGAAAGAATGCTGGTCTTGGCTAAAGGCTTAGATTACAGAACTATCTGGGAGAGTAAGATTTTCCTTAGATCTTTTTTGAGAATTGCATTAGTCAGGCACTGTGAATACAGGAGGGAAGAGCTGGAGACATAGCTGAGTGTCAAGGACTGCCTCTACTCACGTGGTCATGTGGGAAGGTTTGGCTTAAAAAGCCTGAACACCCTTCATTGAAGTCTATCCCAAGCCAAGATCTGACTCCTACTTACACTTCCAGCCTCAAATCTCATCCTACCAACCCTCCCTCTGCACCACGGCTCCTTGCTGCCTCTGACACTCCTCTCTAGGCTAGGTCTCCCTGTTGCAAACTGTCTGAGCACCTGGTACTTTCTTTTATAGCACACACACACTTGTGATTAATTCATTGGTTACTTGTATAGTTATAGTTTACGGTCCCTCCTCCAGTAGAACACAAGCTCCTTGAGGTGCTGTATGCTCAGCACCAAGAAATGCTTGATGCATGGTAAGCAATCTATAAATGTTTATTTTTGAACATATATATTAAATATTTAGAACACCAATTAAGAAATCTATTCGAAAATCCAAATATACTGACAGATTGGGAAGGAGGGAGTGAATTTTCACTTCATAAAATAATTTCCCAGAGGAGTCCTTTTAAACATGGAGCTTCTCTCAGGCATTTAAAATAGGATTTGATTTACCAGAATTGGATTCACATTACTTTTCAGGAACACATACACACACACCTAATGCAGAGCCATATGCTACAAACACACCCTCTAAATTGTTTCTTTCCAGGCACAATTCAAACCCGATTATGAAAAAAAAAAAAAAAAAGAAAGAAAAAGAGTGGGGGGAAAGCAAGCTAGTTCCTAAATACCAGCCCAATGATCAGCAGAATAGAATATTGATAAGAATGATCAGATGTCTCCTAAGGAAATTAGGATAGAAGTGCATGGCCCTGCGTGGCCCTTTGCTTCTAACTGTGGTTTTAGTTTTGAGTCAATTCTGGGTCATGAGTCTGTTCTGCGGAGGACTAGAATAGACGTTCCTCCCTGAAACAAGTCAGGTGGGCTGCTGAGTGTGGGCGAGAGGGTGGGGGTGGGGATGAGTGGTTCTGGAATACTAAGACCTGGGCAATAATGGGAATGGCAGGTAGGAGTCCCTGAGCATGCAGTGTGTACCACACACCATGGTATATACTGTGCTTGCGTCATTCCTTTTAAACTTTGAACTCCTGTATGCTGCTTACTCACTTGCTAATTTTTGGAAAGTCATTTGATCTCTTATCATTCTGGACCCCCTCAACACATGATCCTTGCTCTTTACTACCTCACAAAATAATTTTTAGGCCCAAAAGAGATTGTGGATGTGAATGTACCTTGTCATCTGTGAAGCATTCCAGAAATATGACATTTAACTATGCTTTGTATTTACTGATGTATTTTACATATATAATTTTATGTGTGTTATACGTATTTATTTATGTATTTTATATTTGTATTTGTGTTTGTATTTGTTTTACTTCAACAAATGTTAAGTTCGATTTATGCTAACCATATAATGGTAGCTGAGAAGCCATCTACCTCACCAAGCCACGAGGTTAAGAAAAGGCCACTTGGATAAAGAAAGTCCAAAGTTGCTTCTCACAGGATAGGGAAGAGTTGCCTAAGCAAAGTGGAGTGAGGGAGTCAGGGCATATCAGATAGAGGCAACAAAATGTGCAAAACTATAAAGGCATCCAACAGCAAGATTTGTACTGGGCAGTAAATGCAGTTTAGTATTACTGAATATAGGACAGGTGTCAGGGAGGCTTAAACAATGGGGCTAGAAAATTAGACAAGAGCCAGGTTATGCTGGGTGTTCTGTGCTGCTGTGGTCTGAATGTTTGTGTCCCACCCAAATTCATATGTTAAAATCTTAAACCAAACGTGACAGTATTAGGAAGTGGAAGCTTTATACGGCGATTAGGTCATGAGGGCAGAACTCTCAGGATTAGTGCCCTTGTAGAAGCAGCCTGAGGGAGACCTCTTGCCCTTTCTGCCCTGAGAAGGCACTTACTATGAACCAGGAGGTGAGCCCTCACCAGACACCGAATCTGTTGGTACCTTGATCTTGGACTTCCCAGCTTCTAGGATTGTGAGAAATAAATGTCTGTTGTTTATAAGCCAACAAGTTTATGGTACTTTTCTTACAGCAGCCCAACAGACTTAGACACATGACTTAGTTCAGGTCCTGTGTTTGATCTGCATTTATAAGTGATGAAGAACAAACTAATGGTTTTAAACAGAGGGAGGACATGTCCATATCTGTATTTTAGAAGGATCAATCTGGATGCAGCATGAAGGATAAATTTGAGGGGAACCCATGAAGGAAAGTTAAGAGGCTAATATAGTAATTGTAGCCCTGATTTAAAAAAAAAAAAAAAAAAAAAAAAGGCCTCAACTAGAGTGATGGTAATAGCGTTGAAGAAGAGGGAATGGATTTCCTAAATATACGTATATGGAGGGGGAGGTTCGCGTTCGCAGGATCTGGTGACTGATCCAACATGGCAATAAAGAAGAAAAAAATAAATTAAAGTCCATGATGAATCCAAGATCCATAAAAGCTTTTCTGGATGGATAGAAAGATAGATGGGTGGATGGGTAGATAGATGGGTAGACGGATAAATAATTTGTGTATGTAAATGCTAAAAGAGTTACATTTGGCTCTGTATATCATGGGGTACCAGAGATTTAATTTGATTTTTACTCTAAGTCTGGTTACTCAGTCAAATTACTCAGTCACTGAAATACCAAATCCACGAATCCTGCCATGTACCAGGCACTGTACTATGCTATGTTGGGATGCAAAAATAAGTAATTCTTGCCACTCCCTTTGAGAGGTTTACACTCCTGGTAGGAAAACATGACTTATAGATAAAATATCCAAAGCAGTCTGGGGGAAAATCACAGATGCAGAAGATTTGTGGTTCAAGTCCTCAGACGTGAGAGAGGGGATAGGGTGGCCTGCATGGCTTCCTGTTCATGGTCAACTTTAGTTGTAGCAGGGAGAATGGAAGCAGTTGAGGCATTGTGGGGATTGGTAGAGCTGAGTTTGAGGTTTGGAAGCAGGCTAGTGTGTCCGGAGATGCCGTCTCTCTTGTCTAGCCACATATGGAATATGCTGAGTGATCCAGCTTTTGCAAAGACTTCTTTGATCTGTCATAGCAGCTCTCTGCAGGGGCCTTTGGGACCTTCTAAATGTTTTAGCTGTCACATCATTTCTCTTCCCAGTTGAACACTGAATCTCAGTATATAAAATAGATAAAAAGAGAACAGAACTTATTGAAGTGGAGGGGAGGGACTGGACCCTGTCCGTTTCACCATCCCAGAGATAGGGCACCTCACCTAAGAGAGCCCTGAGGAAACTCTAGTGCTCTAAAGACCTCACAGTTTGGAAACCATTGATTTAATCCAATCTGTTCATTTTACGGATGGGAAAACTGGGACCCAGAGAGGGCATGAGACTTGCTCAAAGCCACCTGCACTAGTATCTCCTGACTCAGGGGACCTAAGCTGTAAAAGGAGCTCATATTTCCTGGGACAGGGATAAACTAGAACAGTTTCTACATTCTTGGTTTCAGACAGGCACCTTGTTGAATCATACACTGTCCAGTTGTTGACCCTTTTTGGACACTGTGAAGTTGCCATTGTCCTGGAGATATCCAAAGAGTCTGCAAAAGCCCTACCTGGTTTCTAATTAAGGGTGGTTCCAAAGCCGCCCAGCAGGCTTCCCTTTTGTAAGCAATGGCCAGGATAAGGAAGTATTAGCATTCATCAGTGGGCACAGTCGTGATGAGCCTTGTACTGTCTTAGAGAAGCGCTAATTTCTCCTGCTCTGTGTTCTGAGGAAAATATCCCCATTTTGACAGATGTTCTAATTCAACAATTAGCAATGACTATGACATGCAAAAATTACCGGTTGCTAAAGCTCCACTTAGCCAAATGGGAGACATGGAGTATTTTTATACTCAGCAGCCTTGGGCTGTGTAGCTGGAAGCATACACTTTGCCCAGCATTTCTCTGGCTTGTATGTTTCACCACTGACTGTAATTTATTTTTACATATTCTAAAAATGTACCTATCCCAAAAGCTTCTGGGTGGTGGAAGGAGAAAAGAAAAGCATGAGATGCTGTATGAAATGGCACCCACTAAAGGGCTTCCTTCCCAGCCTCGGTACCATTAGATCGTGGGAAAGGCTGGCAGCCCTTCAGCCAAAGGGCAACTTTGTTAAGACATTTCTGCTCCAGCAAAGGAGTGGTCCCTACCTTACCACTTAGGATTCTGGATAAAATCAAGACAGGAGATTTAGTTGGTTTTGATGCTCCCAGCTCTGCTCTCTGTATTCTTTCCTCCCTTCATTACTAATAATATTCTTTTTCCATTTGTCCACTGCACCTGGATCTTTGCCACACCTCCAGTTTTCCCTCCCACAAAGTCTTCTCTTCAAAAAAAAAAAAAAAAAATCAATCTCAGTATTTTAAAAATAACTACAGGACCTCAAGGATGGAAAATCGTGGATAGCTATAATCTCTAAACCTTTGGGACTACACCTATTTCAGTAAAATAAATACACACATACATGTGTTTATATCCATGTCCTCATACCTTCATAAAAATGACTAGACACACACAACATAAGTGTGCTTATAAAATACATGCACAATATATGCCCAAGAAAATATTAATAGCTAATTACAGTGGATGCAAATAATTCAAATAGTTTTTGTTATAATTTTAATAATTTTGGCAAACTTGTGGTCAATTCTGATTTGAGTATAAATATTAACTTTTTAATGTGATTAATAAAGACCTTATAGCAAGGATAGAAGAATTCTTAGTTATACCATTTTCTTGTAGTTAGATACTGCATAAATTATTTGTGTTATCTTCACTATGCAGTTCCTCAGAGGGGGTCATTATAAGCCACAAGTGCATTTTGTGAGGGTTATTTGCTTAATATCGGATAATCTACTCTGTACACCTGCTTTGTGTAAATGATAATATGTGGCGATAACCCAAGGGCAACCCCCAAGTGTGAGCACCACTGTCAACCTTTCCACCTGTGAAGTCCTCTCTCTAGCATGTACTTCTTTTACTGATATACTGACTCCCGTCAAGACACTGGTCTCAATCTGCATATTAAACATTAGTATTTTTTCTCTGTAATTGTTTTTTCATCAAAAATAAGTTTCATATTCGTTTCCATTCCTCAGTTTCTCCTTTTGCATATTCCATTCTGGAGGCTATGGATGGGCATTGGTGGGTGGGCCCCTCTGTGTGCACGTCTGGATTGACTGACCGAATGGTCTGCTTTGGTCATGAGACCTTGGAGAGAGGTTGTATATGACAGGGGCAAACGCTCAGTGGTCAAAGCCTGATTTCTAGGAGTTGATTTCAAATAGAAATCCTTCGAATCCACATTTGCACATTTGCCATGCCCAGACTGGCTATAAACCAGCCAGCCAGGAAGCAGACTGGCTACAAAAGTACTAAATTCTAGAGGTTAGGGGGACTGTCTTTCTGACTTGGCCCCAAATCTCCTCATAACTGTCAGTGCACTCTTGTGTGCATGTGTGCTTCCTCTCTCTCTCTCTGTCTCTCTCTGTCTCTCTCTCTCTCTCTCTCTCTCTCTCTCTCTCTCTCTCTCTCTCTCATGGTATGATTCTCTTACTACTTTCTGGCAGTTGAGTTACCTGCTGTTTTCTCCTGCTCACCATTTGGGACACCCATAGTCTTTCAAAGAGAACATACCTTGCTCCCCACATCTTGCTCCTTACTGATCCCCATGGGTTCTAGTCTGCACACCTCTCCCGTTTGTCTGCTCTTCTCTGCCTTCACTGTTAGCACGCTGACTCAGGCCTGGTTATCTCTGGTCTGAACTGGTATGACCCCCCCACCAATATTCCCACCTCTCATCGCCCCTCACACCGATCTCTTCTCCACACCACCACTGCCTCCAATATGCTGCTGCTTTGCTTGGAAATTTCCAATGGCTCCTCCACTGCCTGTGCCGTTAACTAATCAGCAACTCAGGTTGGCATTCACACTCAATCCTGTACGTGATCAATCTGTCTATTCTGACTTCCTGCACTTGTCTCTTAAATTCTTTATTTTCCAGACAAGTGAATACTTCTATTCCTTTAACAAATCCCAGACTTGGTGGGGCGGCGGGGGGGGGGGCGGGGAGGGAAGGGCAACATACGTAACCTAAACATCTGTACCCCCATCATATGCTGAAATAAAAAAACAAAAAAAACAAAAAAAACAAAAAAACAGCCTTGGAGTGTTTAGATTCACATCTTGTGAGTCGTCACTGAAAGTATGTAGAATAAAAACAAACTGGCTTACCTGAAAATGGATGAAACAGACAAAAAAAAAAAAAAAAAATCCCACATTGTCACACCTTGTGCCTTGGTTACTGGTTTCTTTGGCCTGAAATATAATCCTCCACTTTCATGCTCTAATCCATTCATTCAACCACCATTTTTTGAGCACCTACTATGATTTTTCAAAATCTCTCACCTGTAAAATGTCTACTTGTCCTTCCAGGCTGCATCAAATATAACCTCTTCCATTAAGCCCTTTTTGCCTTTGCAAAGCTATATCATTTCTATGTCTTCTTCTAATCGTCCTCGGTATTTTAATTTTGCTTTTCTTATGGCCGTGTTTTTTGTTTATTTTGTCGTATACTTTAACGAAAACCATGTAAGAAACACCTAGTCTGTGCCAAGCACTGGGATAGGTTACATACACTTATATTTCATACTCCCAATAGCTTTGCTAGAACCATAATTTTATCCCCATTTTAAAGATTAGGAAGATAAAACTCAGAGAAATTAAGTGATTTTCCCCAGGCTACACCACTAATAGATTCTAGAGATTGGAGTCAAACGAAGCTTGTTTTCTTTCCTGATTTTAATCATTCCTTAAAAACATGGACTATGTCTTATTTACGTCACCGTTTGGGACACTCATGGTACTTTCAAACAGAACATACCTTGCTCCCCACATCCTGCTCCTTACCAGTTCCCATGGGTTCTATTCCACGTGCTGGCTACATCATATTAACTAAATATGGGTGAAACTGTATTGATTTAGTTCAATTCAATCGACCTATACCCGAGGCACCTTGGGGAAGGAAAGTGAAAGGAGTCGGTGGTCTCAGAATGCCTTTAAATCGGCCAGTCCCACTAGTATAGACCTTTTCCCACATATGTTATAAAAGGGCCTGAAATAACTCAGTCAGCCTCATTCTACACAGGTCTTAATTTTCTAGCTTTCTAGAAGTCGCTGCTGCCTAACTCCTGGCTGCTGCACAATCTGTTGTAGCTTTAAATATTCTCTATGTTAATGCTGATTACTGAATAAAGTGGCAATTAAGTTTTCATGGCATAATTTCTATGTTCCACTGGAACAGTACTAATAGTACATTGTGTCTGCCCCTTCCCAGAACCCACCTGTTTTTCGGGGAGATGGCAGTGGGCCGGTGCTGTGAGCTGCTCAGGGAATTGCTGGTGTTAGTCGGGGATTTGATTACTGCATGGGGAGCCACAGAAGACCTGGCCTACATGAGAGGTGAAAGGTGTGCACATTCTTTCAACTCTGCCCCACTGCAGTTAAATTTGTCCTAGAGAAAACCTCCTCTATGGCCTTTGTTATTTTATATTTCCTGGTATTTCAAAAGGCACATGGAGTCATATTTTACAGGCAACAGGCAAGACTACAAGCTTTCTGTAAAATTGTACCTGTGCCACAAGAAATCTCTCTGTGTGTCTTGTCTACCTCGCTACGTTTGCAGTCTTAGCCTTCATTTTCCCACTGTAGTTCTTTGCCCTTTCTCCCATGTTTTCATCTCTGCTCCCCTGCTTTCGGTCAGAACCTTCCTTCAGACTGACTCTTCATTTCCCCAGCCCATTGCCATTCAGGAAGCTGGCTTCTGCTGCTCCTTGCTCTAGCCTCAGGCCTCAGCTCCTGGACTCCAGCCCACTTCAGAGCCCTGACTACGTCTTTCTAGCAAGCCCTGCCATGAGATATGCTGGGAGCTTAGTGGAAGGCAGGATGGGATGGAGCTAAGAAGAGGAGGGGGAAGAACTGGAGCGGAGGTACCGGCCCAGCCACAGGGCTGACTACAGGAGAGCAAGGTTATCAAGTCAAATTTTACTTCCACAGGAGCCTGAGGAAGGGAGCCAGCCTTAAGCCCGAGATGCTTCTATCCAGTGGGCAGTGCAGAGAGATTAGAATCCTAGTTTGCGGCACTGTACAAAGTCAGCCTGGTGGTGGCTTTGTCAATGCGAGGGGTTTGCATACTTTAGAGAAGTTTACCCTAGCCAAAGGTGAGTTAAGCAAAATGAGAAGAGGTTTGGGCTTTAGAGTTGAAAAGACTTGGGTTTTTCCTGCTGATTCCAGACTAGCTCTGTGATTTGGGGCAACTTAATTAATCTTTGTGAGCCTCAGTTTCATCACACGGAAGTAGGGAAAGTAATAATTACCTCATATGGCAGCGGTGAGATTTAACTATATGAAATACCTCATAGAGGAGCTGACAGTAAAAGACAGTTATTCATATTATGGATGGTAGTGTGGAGACCGGAGGAAAGGTGAGAGAGTACAGGCAGACAGTAGACAGAGGCTTGTGTTCAGGGTCTCAGCAGCGGAAATGAAGTGCAGATCAGGAAGCAAGGCCGGAAGACCAGGAATGGAGGTGGGCACAGTGAGCTGGAGCCATGGCAAGACAGTGTCAGGGCTCCCTGCACACCTGACTCAGACAAGACAAATTTTAGACCTTACCAGCCAGTAGATCAGAGGCTGCTACAGCCCTCCCTACTTTGGTGAGGTTTGGTCCAGGAATGGTGCAGGGGATACTCGGGGCCTATGGATAAGCAGGCAAGGGCTCGGAAGAGCAGGCCAGCCTTTCAGGTTGATGGTGGGAGCAGCTGTCTGAGAAGCCATGGGAAAGGCACTGCCAGCACTCCTGCCTGCCTGCACCTCTGCCAGGAGCTGGAGCAGCCACCTGGAAGCCCATCCTGGGAGCCTGGAATGCAGGTGGCAATGGCACTGTACTAGTGCTTGTGTTGGAGGACCTGAGTAGGGCAGGGATTACTGGCATTCAGGAAACAGCTTGGAACAGAGTAAACTCATCCCCTAAGGAAGGAAGCAGATCAGAAATTAGGTACCAAGGTATGCCCTCTGACATGGCCTCAGTGGTCCCTTCTCTGTTGCTTTTGCTGATTCTTGGCTAATTTCTCTATGTTTGGTCATCTGAGCTTCTCTAACAGCCATGAGCCATGATACATGTGTGTGTGTACGTATGCATATATGTGTGTGTGTACGTACACTTACACATTTATGTAAAAATCAGACAAAAGTGAGTATTGGAAAATCAAGGAGCATAGTAATCAAGTTGCCTAAATATTTTAAGAGCCCCATGATTTCAGTCTTTCTTGCTATATTAATCATAATTTCTATAAGCCTCTCTACACTAAACTTTAAACTCCATGAGAAATGGAAGTTCTGTCTAGCACAAAATAAGCACCTGGGAAATTAAAATCAAATTAATTGAACAAATCATGTTCATTTCATCCCTGTGTGAGACAGTTTACTATATTATTTCTAATTTTTGTTACAACTCTATGAAATAACATTAACTTAACTTTATAAACAATAAAACTGATATTCAGAGAAAGTCTATATCAAATCAGTGGTAGAATTTGAAAATAGGCTGTATTCTAGCTCGTGTATCACATAACATGTCCAGATTTGAGATTTGGGAATATTGTTATTCATTATTGGCTCTAATGTAGGAGGGAGACACCCAAGAATTCTGGGGTCAAATGGAGAGAATAAAGTGTCAGAGAGGGTAGAGGTAAGAATCTGCTGTTTCCAGAAATGACATTATAAACATTAGTACTTTTGCCTGATTTAGTATTGCCAGATTTAGCAAATAAAAATACGTGAATCCAGGTATATTCTAATTTCAGATAAACAGCAAATAATTTTTAGTATATCTCAAATATTGCATGAGACATACTAAAAATTATTTGTTGTTTATTTGAAATTAAAATTGAATTGGGCATTCTGTATTTCATCTGGCATCTCTGGTTTGAGCTGTGGGCTAATACCTAGAGCCACTGGTTAACACTGTTGGGGATGGAGTTCTGGTTGAAGAGGTCACCTAGAGGTGGGACAAAGTTTGTGTGACTGTGTATCCTTTCAGTTGCTCAGCAAGCATCCTTTTGGCACTTGTCCCACGCAAGGCACTGTGCAGGAGAGAGACATGTCTTGGTCCCAATTAATCCTCCTTTGGTGCTTGGAGTCTAGTAGAAGAGCAGAGGAATGTACGTAAGTTACTGTGATATTAGGCTATGGAAGATACATGATACATTGTTGAGAGAGATGTAGTATGTCCTGGGTATAGGGTAGGCTTCTTGGGGAAGCATTTACCCCAGCTATGCATGGTCCAGTTCATTTCTCTGCTCCCACCCCAAAATGATCTCCGAACATGCAAGTCTGTGTACATCCCTGCCCTTGCTTAAAATCCATTAATGGCCCCCATCATCTTTTAAATTAAATACCAAGCCCTTCTTCACAGGATAAAAGTCCTTGTCTAATCAAGACCCTGTGAACTGCCCAGCCTCATCCACACTCTGCCCGGGCTGTGAAGAAACGTTCTGCAGCTTCAGTCGTGTGCTCCCTGACCTCATGCCTTCCCTCAAGTGGGTCGTCCCCTGATACGGCTTCAGCCTCTCCCCACCTGTCCAATTCCTACCATCTTTTTTATGGCCACTAGGCATGAAACACTAAGTAGCCAGCTCTTTGTTAGAAACTGAAATTACTTAACCCTGCAGGACTCAGTTGCAGAGTTGCACCTTCTTGAAGCACATCCCTCTTTGTCTATGATATTGTGGACTTTTCCCGTTAGCTTTTCTTTGTCAAGTCACTGTGGTCATTGTCAGTTTGCTGTTCCGTCTTTACTGCAAAGTGAGATCTTTGAATAGAAGGTGGCATATTACTTTTGACTGTATCTCCAGGATCAAACACTGTGCCAGGCATGCAGAAAAACTTAGACAATTGTTGTATGAATGAATGAATATTTTAAGGAAATTAGAAACCCCTGGTAATAATAACATCACTACTAATAATGATAGCTATCATTTACTGAGCCAGATGCTGTGTTTAGCATTTATATGCATGGCTTTATTGAATACTCTCAGTGACTATATGAGGTAGAAATTTTTTATTATCTCCATTTCATAGATGAGGAAACAGAGGTTAAAAAAGGTTTTTTTGCTCGCTGAAGCTAGTGATGGAGCTAGCATTCACACTTAAACCCAAGTGTCTGACTGCAGAACCCATGGTCTTAACTACTAGACAGCCCTGCCTCTTAAATGTCCCCTAAGGTTGTCATATTCTTCCCTAACCTGTGTCTCTTACTCTTTCCCTAGTGGGTTAAACTCACTTGTCATGTCCAACTGCTCAGGAAAACCCAGCTGGGCCAAAGAAAACATCTCTGTTGGGAGAGTCAGGGCTTATGCAAATATCCAGACTGTGGGGAAGGCCAGTGGTGTTCCTTTGTGCCCTGTTGGTAATAAATAAGCCACGGCAGCAGACCTAGGTCGTTAACAGAGACAGATGAAGCCAACCGAGCCTCGCTCTGCACTTGGCAAAATGGAATTGCTGCTCTGTTCGTGACGCTGCTCCATTTGTGGAGCAGGGTGGTGAAGGGATTCCACAGCTTTTACGTGCTTTCGGAGGATGGTCACAAATGGGAGGAGAAATAGGAGAAAGCAGTTGCCTCCAAAAAGATTTCTCGGGAAAGCCCTCACCAGAGAGGGCCACTGAGGGGCTGGTGCAGTGCCTGAACAGCAGAGTCAAGTTTGGGCTCTGTCTGCAAGTCCCTGCACCCCTTGTATCTCAGTGACCTCCTCTGTCAAATTGGGTGACGGCATCGCATTCAATCTGGACTTTCCACAGCGTGTCCTAATATTCTGTGGTTCCATGATATGTTAGACGGCATGACATGGTGGAAATCACTTCATGTTTAAAACAAAAAGGGAAATGTCTTTTGAGATAAGGTTTGCTGTTACTGTTCCTTGTGTGTTTTTTTACTGTAGGATTTCTCAGTAGCCTTTATACGCTAATGTAGACTACTAATCTCCCAGAGGTGATATACTCTATAGAATTTCCCAGACTTGAACACCAACCCGTATTTTCAAAGAACTTATTGTGAGATAGTTTCCCAGGGCAGAGCGCAGGAGAATGCTATACTAGATGGCGTCTGGGGTTACCTGTCTGAAGGACAGCTGAGCTGCCACTTCTGTTTGCTGGGGACACCTAGGGATAGGATGGCAGAGCTAATTTATCCCATTGGGGGGAGTGGACAGAAGGACACAAATATACTTTTTTGGTTTAAAAACTCTTTGCACATCCTAAAATCTTGTCAGAGACAAATTGAGATTTACATCGTGCATTGAGAAATAGAGTTTATGCCCATATTGAACACATACTTCAACACACATTTTGTTTAAATTTTATATAAATTGTCTTACTTAATTTTCACAGGACTCCCACAATGGTTGTGCATATTGCACAATAGATGACATTCATAGCCCCGCCTGAAACATACATATCATTGTTCCTACTTAACTGATAATTAAACTGACGTCCAAGACGCTTAAGTATCAGAAAAGTGAATAAGCGTAGGAACCGGGATACAAACCTAAGTCTCCTTCTAGTGAGGTGCCAAAGATAATTTTATTTGCTCACAGTGCTTCTGATGGTCTCACTTGGGGTCACTCCCATGGCAGCAGTCATCTGATGGCTCAGCTGGGGCTGGGAGGTCTAGCACAGCCTTGCTCTCATACATGATGACAGTTGCTGATTTACAACAGGACCCCCCACCGTGTGTCTAACAAGCAAATGTGGATTCTTCACATCATGGTGGCAGCGTGCTCAGGCCTCTTAAGACTGAGGCTTAGGAACTCTTACACCATCACTTTCCCCACATTCTGTTACTCAAACCAAATCATAAATCTAGCTTGGATTCAAGGGGCAGGAAATGAACTCTCATTCTTGGTGGTAGGAACAGCAAAGTCACACTGAAGAAGGGCCTGTGGACAGGAACTATTGAAGTCACCTTTGCAAACACTCATCCATCATTTTAGCAGACACTTCTTAGAACACCAGGTTGGATAATGCCCTATTTTCTGAGAGTCTGTCTCCTTGTTCATGGGATAGGGCTAACCCTTGTCCCCTAGTAGGCTGATTAGACAAAAGATAGACCCCTACCCCAGAAGGAGTCAATTCATTGCCAGAGTTGAGGCAACCAGATTCTTTTCCTAAGAATTTTAAATTGTGAAGCAAAAATATAAGCTAGTGAGTCAGTGGTGCTAGAATCAAAAGCCACTTGATGCAGTCATTTTTCTCCCATAATCGTGGAAAATCAAAGATATCCCATTCATTTGTTCATTGAAAAATGTTTATAGCACACCTGTTGTGTGCTTGGCACTGCGATAGGAACTGGGCCCATTCAACTGAGAGAGAATAATAAAGCATACATACGGGGATGAGAGACGATATTCCACACATTTCCAAAGAGGCAGAGGCTGTGGTTCCAGAACCTGGTGATGCCTGGTTATATATCCACTGTTGTTTGCTTTAGTTGCCTCTTAAACTGTACAGTAAAACTTTTACTTTCCTTAAGCTGGTAGAAATGGGTTCTGTTACTTGCATCTAAATGAGTCTGGGTATGGTATTCTAATGAAAGAAGCTAACAGTTACTCTGTATTGGCAGAGAGAACATCATATTGGAACAAATTGTCTACTATTCTGGGACTTTTAAGAATTAGTACCTGGGTAACATGTTCATTTGGATTTGGCGACAGGAGGACGTCAAGATGTCAGGCAGATTTCTTCTTTATTTTTATATAGCAAGGCATTTCCAAATATAGTGACTTTCCTACATGCTTACTGGTCATAAAAGGACTCAGAAGGAAATAAGTCTACCTTTCTGACAATGATTATCTATTCAACTTTCCCCTGATTATTGTTTGAGTGCCTACTGTGTGCCAGACACCATTCTAGGCACACAAGAAACATCAATAAACCAAACCGACGAAAGTTCCTGACCTTATAGAGCTTAGAGGCTAGCACATTGGTCCCAAGTTATAAAAAATGAGAAAAATATAGAGGTCATTTTTAACTGTTTTGATCTATTTAGAAATAGGTGTTTACTAAAACAGTTGTTTTCTAGAATAGGTACTTTCTTATTGAGAACTCCAATAGTCAGCAACATATCTAGTATTTAAACATTGTAGAATGTACAAGTGTAGTGGAAAATGAAAAACAACATTAAAGATATTAGAAAGAAGCCAGTGATGTTCATATGCTAATTATTTCTGTGAAATAATTCACTGACTTACTCTGTTGCAAGACTGAGTCTATACTTTTGGGTAGAGAAGTGCTGAGCTGCCTCCTGCATTGGGATAGAACTGGTAAGGTCAGGGGATAATATATAATACAGCAGAATTCGGGGCATTGTAATTCATCTATTGTATGAATGCTAAGAGCCTGATTTCATTCTCATTAGTCCTAGGCAGTCTTCGTTTCTTCTCTGGCAATTATCATTGTTAATACAGATTTCAATCAGTTGTTTCTTCTGTCTTCTGGGGAAAAAAGTCTACTTAGTTTTTTAAAGTATTTTTAAAAATTAAGAATCTTAAACATTTCTTGAGCTGTTTTTACATGGAAGAAGCTTTGACTTTAAAATAAATGTGGCTTCTTTTATAATAGTCAAGCTGTTTCTTCTCAGATGGCTGAATTTGAGTCTCTATTCTGGGAGTTCAAACATTAATATATTTTCTACATAGTCTGCATGCCTAGCTATTATACTCACAAAAGAATATTTACTAAATCAGTTGTCATAACAAATGCTTACCCCACCAGGATACTGCAAACACCTTTACAACGGGGAGATATGGAATGTGACAGATGATAAATAGTTATATAGATAGAGATTTAGAAATATATAGATAGTTAGAGATACATAAATAGACAGATCTTTTGATGTTTATGTTGTATTTGCAGTCTGGGAAATCATTATCCTCCTGGTGGACACTTTGAAACCTTAATCAGAACAGTTGAAGTTGTGCCTGTGCTTGGTGCCATTCCTTTTTCCTCAGCCCACAAAAACAGGTCTGCACAGTTGGCCCAGTCCGTTAAAGGCATCCCATGGAGAAAGAGACCATGTATTAACTACTCAAAAGAAAGAGAAGCGGTATAGCATATAGATCTTGCAGACAAATGGACAGGTTCAGATCCAAGCTTGGCCACTTACTGGCCATATGACCTCAGACAAATTGTTTTGCATCTCTAAACCTCGACTTTTCTCATCTGTTGTGTGGTCACCTTAATACCATCTAGTTCATGAATACACTGTAACAGGTAAATAAAATAATTCAATCAAAGCACAATGACGTGGAGTAAGGCACTGTTATTGCTGCTGCAAGACAACAGAACAATAGTGGGGGGTAAAGAGATATAAGCTAGTAGAACATAAACTTGTGGAACCTTAACACAGAAAAAGACCTTACCGATTAGCTCTTCCAAGTTCTTCATTTTATGGGCCTGGAATCAGAGGCCCAGGGAAGTTAAGTGATTCCCCTTGAGTCACCAAGCAAGTTGACAGAGCCAAGACTTACACGCAGGTCTACGATCAGAGGGAGGATGCTTTTCACCCAGTCTGTTCTCTTATTTTTTTCCCTGTCATAATGAGAAGGAGATTTCTGTGATCGTTATTGTCATGTTACCTGAGTGGCTTTAGCAGTAACTTCAATCCAAGGAGTTACCTGAAACTTCACCACTTAAATGATGGTTTTCAAAAAGAGGAACCCTTTGTAACATCGGATAAAAGGGAGTCCAATGTTTGAAGAACAGGCTTGATCCTTGACTCTATTAACTCTATTTGCATGCTTTCTGTTGGGCAGACAAGAAGGGAATTCTGTTGGGCAGACAAGAAGTTGGTACTGTGAAAGGTAATAAATACATACCTTTTCATGCTCTATAGTCAACACTTGAGCAGGCTCGTCTACAATGCAGCCCACACCATCCAAAGTTCTCGCCCAGCCTCCTAGCTCCTGTGCATTACTCATGGCTCTGAGCAGCAGAGGAGGGCAGTGCTCATTGTTCAGGGTACAAATTCATCATCTGAGGGGGCTGTTCTGGATGGAAGTCTACCCTCTTCCCTCCTATCACAAGTCTCCCCCTCAAGATGCCACACTGTGAGGAGGATGGTGGAGGAAGAAGCAGCAAGCACTGCACGGTATGGGCACCCTTGAAGACACTGCGTCTGTAGCTTTCCCCAGTGATGCTCTCCTGCTAAGCTGGAGAGAGGCAGTGATGTGAAAAATCCATCTTTGTCTAGAGTAGCTGCTCAGAAATGCCATAGTGATCCACAATTTAGTTTCATGGGCATGTCCTCCCAGGGCCTCTGATGGGGAAGTGTTTGTTTAATCTCTTCTAGATTGCTATGCCATGTTGTGTTTACAGGGAGTCCAAACAAAGAAAATCATTTTATAGTAAGGTAAAAGCTAATTGTTTATAATTTAGTTCTATAAAGGCATCACTCGTAATTTACTAGAATTTTTTAAATTAAAAGTCTTCCAGGTTTTATATACACCTGTTGAATGGAACGGCAGAAGCCTATCTTACCTAGGAAATGGTTTTAGCCTTCCTGGCCCCAACCTTACAGTCTGGGTTCTTGAAAAAGGAAGATATAGATGATATCTTATAACATAGATTATGGATATAAAATATCTATAGATATAAGATATAATATAGATTATAGATATCTGTAAGATTAAAGATAAGACATAGGTTATTTGCTTCTGATGTTCCAGGAACTACACATATTTTGTTTGTCTTAATTCTTACCTTGAGAAATATTAATGAGTTTAAGGTGCAGAGGTGAAATGATGCTACTTAAATATTATTCTTAATATTCTAACTGAATTGAAATATAAAGGGGTGGGAAATACTTGAATTTGAGCCCTGCCCCACTCACATTGGCTGACATTTTATCCTGAACAGAATTGCTGTGAATGGTCATACATGGATTTCTTGTTGTTTCCACTCCCGTCCCCTTCTTTCTTTGTTCCTCAGTTCCCCCAATCACTTACAATACCTTAGCTAAAGCATTTGTTTGTGGCCAGTTGTAGCCTTTCATGAATCAGATTGTAGTCTGGGAAAGGTGTATTTTCCTACTGATGTATAAAATTAAAGTGTCTCAAGCCTGAATATTCTTGTTGATACTGTGGATCATGGAGTAGCTAAGGAGACAAAGCACTCCCACCCTCTGGATAAGAATCAGTAAACCTCTTCTCCAATCTGTTTTGTCATATACGTTGCCATGGTGTCAGAAGGCGGTGGCCTAGATAAAGCATTGCAATACTGGGAAGAAACGCTCTGTGAAATATCCTGTCTCTTCATGAAGCTTAGACTAGCCAGAGTTCTGTTCTAAATTCTGTGATCTGATGGATGCAATGTCAATGTCAAAATCTTCTAAAATCTCCTTAAGGATCACTGCTGTCTTTCACATTTCTGGAGGTCCTAAGAGTGCCTTGGTTACTGTCTTTCTGTCTCGCTCTCTCTTCTGTTTCTCCCACTTTTCCCTCCTCTCTTTTTTTCCTGTTTTTTACACTTACTTATTATTGATTACCACAGATAGTTTTGTGCTACAGGGGAATGGTCCCTGTCACCATGTATTATTTTCCCTTTCTTACACATATTGCACTTGAAGCTTAGGGAAGTTGAGTGCCATGATCAGATCACACTGCCAGGAAGTTTGCAGTGTCAAATTTCAAGTCAAGTTCTCTCTGACATCGGAGCCCCTGCACACTTTTCATTACATCCGCTGCTGCTTTCAGAGTCTAAAGTGAGCTGATCTTGTCACAGATGGCCGCTAAGGGTTTCCCAGTAGCTGACTTGTTAATGATTTGTAGATACCAGGATCTTTTTGTTGGTAAAGGAATTGATAGTAAAATCTAAAGAAAACAAATACCTGAGGTTGTTCAGGGGATCCTATAGGAATCTATTGCTTACTACTAAAAGCAGGGTATTAAAATTTCTTATTAAAAGCAGCAAAATTTCTCAATTATATAAGACTCATCTAGAGAATGCGCCTTAAAAATTCAGATTCCTGATGCTACAGCCTCTTTTTGTGATTTACTAGAACAGACATGAGGCCTAGGAATCTGAATCTTTAGCAGTTTCCCTGGGTGTCGCTGTGCAAGTGGTTTAAGGGTCATACTTCAGTATATATTGCTGAAGGGCAGTGGTTACCAAAGCAGAGAAGATTGGGGTAGCCTGGGAAGGTTTAAGATAATAGAGATTTCCAAGCCTCACTGCAAGCCAATGGAATCACATTCTTTTCTATGGGCAGGAGACGGGCCTGGAGATTCTGTACTTTTTCAAAGTTCCCTGGGTGATTTTGAAATACCCATGCTTATTACTATCATTTGATAAATGCTTTCAACTGCTTTCCCATTGCTATCTCATTAGCATAAGACTCTTGGTTCTATATCTGCAATCTTGACACCTTCTGCCAGGCCCCTAGCTATACTCCACCACTGCTCTCTCTAAAGACAGAGAATATGCCTAAAGGCACACTGCCATTTTGGAAACACACTCCCCAAGGAGACAAGCACATTTTCAAGTACCATTTTGAGCTGAACTCTTGATTTCAGCAATAAATCTGTTTTAAAATTATGAGGAAATACAGTTTAGTGAGACTATTGAAAATTCCATAAAATTTATCCTACATGACTAAGCTGTTGCAGCTTTTTGTATCCAATTTAACCCACATGGAAAATGTTAAATCATCATATTAAAAACACAATCCAGCAGTTAAATAGCATGACAGTTACCATGGAAATGTGCCAAAGACAGGTGGGCTGGCAGTGTGTGTAGGGGTTTGGAGGGGGAATGTATTGTAGGTTAGCTGAGAACGCTATGTCCCATTTTTGTATTTAAATTATTCATACAGTCAACGGATTTTAAAGAGATGCAGCTGGGCTTTTTAAAGTATGATCTTCTGCCCCTGTACCTTGTCCAAAAGTTGGAGGGAATTATTTAATTGCTATAAATGCAACCTTACTCCTTTGGTGAAAACATAGTTATTTTTTCCTTCTTCTAGAATCCCTGATTTTTCATACACAGTCTTCTGGATGAAGTAATAATAATACTGAATAAAAATGTAAAATCCAAGTGCATTATATGCTCTGCAATGCCCTAGATAACTGGAACTCTGCCTATCTCTCTGTTGTCACCTTGTACAGCCATTTATTTGATCCTCATATGATCCTATGACATAGATCCTATTCTTATCCCCATTTCACAGATGAGTAGGGAACTCAGTAGATATAAGAGGCAGAAAACAAGCCTAGTCTTTTGCACGCCAAAGCCCACAACACTGTAATGCCTCATGACCAAAGATCTTATAGGTTAAAACAACAACCATGAAACCAAGTGTTAAACTTGTTAAAGAAGATTTGCCACCCAGACATTGAGACTCATTACCTATACTGGTTTGGTCAATTCCTGGTGGCACATTTGTGAGTCTGCATCATAATCACTGATGGAGATTATTAAAAATAACAATGCCTGGATCTACCCCAGAACTACTGAATCAAATTCCCAGGGGTGAAGGGTAAGGAGATACAGAGCTCAGGCAAAGGCAGTTTTAAAGCACTATGGTTTATTCTGATGCACAAGGGTTGAGAATCACTGTGGAATTATAAAATAGCATATTTTGCCAGTGAGACAATTGTGCTGTTTGAGTGCTGTTAGGGAAGGGCTGAGAAAGAAGCTTCATGGGTCACCTCCATGTTTCATTCACCTTTGTGTCATCAGTGCCCAGTCTGGTGTCAGGTCAATAACAGCAATATTGCTGCTATTATTAGAATATAAAATAACTTAAAATAATGATAATAAATACTAACTTAAACTTACTTTTCTGGACCAGGCACTATAGTAAGTTATGCATATTCTCTTGTTTAATCCTCCAAACAACCTAGGGAGGTAGTACCCAAAAGTACTACCTCCCTAGGTTGTTTGGAGGATTAAACTGAGTGTCAGCCAGGCTAAGTTATTTGCCCTGGGTCCCACATATAAATGGGTAAAACAGGTTTTCTTCTTATTCTAACTCTAGTCTTAATATCTAGAGATATTCATTTAATGCTTTTGGAAGGAAGGAACTAGCAATAGGGAAGAAAGAAGAAAGGAAATGTGGAAGGATACAAGGAAGAAAGAGAAGAAGTGGGAGGGAGCGTGGGAGGGTAACAGGAAAGGAGGGAAAATGAAGGGAAGATGGAGGTAAGGGGAGTACTGATGCTGTGAGAATAGGAACACAAGTCAACCCTGAAGTCACTCAGACCTGCTTTTCTTTAAGATGTGAGGCTCTCCGTTGTCACTTGCCAGTGATGCTTCTTATATCTCTGTCACCTGTGGGGCTCCTGTCTTCCAGGTCTTATTGAGACACCACTTCTTCTCTCCCTAAGGAGTAGTGCCAATGGAAGAGTCAAGTTCAAGTACAATACTAGATCATGGTGTTTTGGGGGTAGAATTTTTGCAGTGCTGACCAAAGGGGTTAAAAAGCTCAGTTTTCTATAGGGATTCTCTGTTGGGGTGGGGGAGTCTCATCTCTAAGAATTATGTCTTTCTTTCCCCTTCCCTGAGTTTCACGTGGAAATATGATGAAATACTCCCTTCCTACTACATAACTGAGAGGGAAAAAAAATGAACTGAGCCTATATTATACTATTATGGTAAGATGGGAGGAAAGGGAGAAGGATTCTGCCACTGTCCTATGTTTTAGGTTTTCTTTTGGGTTTTCTTACTTTGAGTTTATCTTCCATCGTCTCTTTTCACCACTGGAGTCATAATATTTAGAGGGACAAGATTAAGTTGTGGGGTAAAGTGCCAAAGAGGCCACAGACCTGCTTTTGATCGGGGCCACTCAGATCTGCCTACTGTAAGCCAAAGGTGTCTTGTTCAGCTCAACAATGCTATAGTTTCCATATGGGGTCAGAGACCAAGGTCTCACAGAATAATAAAATGTTTGCATTTGCCTAGAGTGTATCTTCTACGCAATTTATTTTGGAGTCTGAATTAGCAACACATAGCCGGTCAAAAAATGGATCCTGGGTCCTTATCAAAGGACACAGAGCCCTCACTTCTCAGAGCCCACACAGCGAAGAGAGTTCTGCTTAACTCAGGAGTTCCTAGCACCAGTGATGACCAAAGTCTCCTGTTGCTAAACAACAATTTCTTTTACAAGGGATGTAGCACGTTTTCAGGCAGGGCTGTGCCTGCTTCAATCAGGAAAGCTTTTCCATGCCTCAAGAATCTCATCTTATGAAAATGCTGCTTCTATTTTTCTTTAAAAAAACAAAAAAGAACAGAAAAGTATGTCATATAACCTTCAGAGTCAGAAAAACCCAGGTTTCATTCATGACAATTACTTAACATGGATGTGGATAAAAGTTACTTAACTCTTATAAATCTATGTTTCCTTATCTCTGTATCAGGGGTAATAGCAATAACCTTATAGGTATTTTGTGATGATTAAATGCAATAATCCATGACCCATACTAAGTAGCAATGGATGGATGCTATTGTTAATTAGAAAATTTCACAAAATCAGACAACAAACCCAAGAACTGGATTTTAGAGTTTGTACTTTATGTTATGTTCCTTCCCCCAAATCCTGCACCCTTGGCCTCAAAGGGCTTAAAATGGTGCAGGTTGGGTTCTCCAGGAAGCAGACTGTGAGATGCAATTTAGCGTACAGTATTTTCAGATGGGAGAGTTCTTGGGACCAACCTCTGTGAAAGGGAAGGAAGGAAGCAGGATTGAGCAGAAGGAGGAGGCTGAGTGGCCTCAGCTGACCTCACAGGAAGCTATGGACTGAAGTGGCCATCAGAGTTGTCCTGGATGGGGCCAAATGACCTGGCCCTTATGTCTGTGCCTTGAAAGACATTGGATGTGGCTGCCCTAAGAGGATGTGATCTTGGACAAGACAGCTATCTGCAGCTCAGGCAATCCTGGAAGGAACCAGCCACCAGAGTGTGTCTTCTGGCTGAGAAAATGCTCCTTGAAGAGAGGCTTGGATGGATTGTCCCTGTGTCCACCATACCACACCCCTCCCACATGATGCTTCATTCCTATGTGCCATGCTATGTGTCATATATGTGGCTATCTCTGTCATTCTATCAATCAATCAATCTATCTAAACTGAGCCTAAGTAAGTTAAGTAAATTGCCCAAGATCAATTATTTAGTAAAGCGATAGCCTGGTCTTTGAAACAACACAGTCTAGCTGTAGTGGTCACACTCTTAAACTCTGTTATACAATATCCAGTTATGATCTGGGCTTTTAAAGAGATCCACTGGTCCTATCAGATACAGCTGTGTGTCTCTAGTACAGTGGTTCTCAAAATTTGATCTCCATATCAGCAACAGCATCACTAGAAATACGTTAGAAATGCAAATTCTTTGGCCTCACCCAGACTCAGAATCAGAAACTCTGGGGAGTAGGGCCCATGGTCTGTGTTTTAACAGGTCCTCTAAGGGATTCTAGTGTACCCTCAAGCTTGAGAATCATTGTAGTAGTATATAGGGATGACAACAACAACATCAACAAAAAGAGCCTTGCATGTCCTAAGAGCCTTTCAGCTCCATATTCTTTTAAGCTACACTAGTGGTCCATTCCTCTGCCATGAAACCCCGCCCCTCCTGGCCAGCTACTGGTGGTGTCCTCTGCTAAGTTTCACATTAGGAATGGAGGATTCATTATTGCAAGATGTTGTCATCATCCCATCTCAGCCTCTAGGGTAGTGCTTAATTGGTTTTATTATTTACAATTTGATGTTATCCCAAGGCAAGGTTTGACAATCCAAACCAGGTATGCTGGTTTTATTGGCAGGCAAAGAGCCCTGAATTGAAATCTCAGCTCCATGACTTACTAACGGCATGCCCTTGACCAAGTTCGAATTTATCTTTAAGTTTCAGTGGTTTCATCTGCAAAAAGGGGAGTAAAAATATCTGCCTCATGAGGTTGCTCTGCATATTTAATTAGATTATTAATTTATTATAGATAACTGCTTATTATAGATATTATAGATAACTGCTTTCTAACACTTAGAATATACTCCATAAGATATTTGTTTAAAACTTATACAGATGCCCTTTTCCCTCTTTCCTCTTAGATATCTCTGAAAAACCAGCTGGACTTAGGAATTAATAGCACATAGATATATGACATATTCATTCTAGGTAGAGCATCCTACTCATCCATCCTCACCCTCGCCAAGAAAAGCATTTGTTGAAATATTTTACACTTTTCCTAAAAAAGTTCTCAGCAGAGTGCCAGAAACATACTCAAGTAGATTTGTTCAATCTGAATATAAATATACAGGTGTACACACACACACACACACACGTATAAATCTAAGCTATTATAACAAACCTTCACATAATCATGCTATGAGTCTGTAAGGGTGGAAAACTGTGAGAGCTTTCCTCACCCATTGTTAAGGGTCATAGTCAACACTTCTATAAAAAAGACATGTAAACAAGAGAAAAAGCATAATGAATTTATTTCATCAAAGTTATAAATAAAGAGCCAAAGGTCCAGGGCAAAGTGTCCTTTTGTATGTTTAGATTTGATGAAGAATGGACAGCAATATAGAAACATGATTGGACAAAAGGATATGATCTAATGGCAACAGACTGAGGGTGGGGAGAACCCCGCAAGGCCTCTCTGTTCGTATTCTTGGCCTCTGTGTAGCATTCCCTACTCCTGGTATAGAGCAGGACCTCTCTGGAATAGGGGTCTTGTGCCCTGTCAGAAAAGGTAGATCAGAAAATTGCTTTATGGTCATCTTCTATGCAGAAAGATGAGGAAAGGTTAGAGTTATATTTCTAGGTTTTATGGCTTGATTGAGGGGAAAAGGGTTCTAGTTCCTACGACCCATCTCGGGGAAGGAGGAATTCTGGCTTCCATGAAGGGGAGAAAGAGAGGTGGGAGACAGAAGGGCAAGAGAAGGTCAGAGAGAGACCCTGCTTCTGAGGCTGCTTCCGAAGCCTTCCGTTCAAAGTATTCAGCTTGCCAAAGCACCATACTTTGGGGTATCATTTTCTGAGTCCCGAAAAGTTTAATATCAATTCTATGAGGATATATAGACTCCTCCATTTTAATGATGACAATCTGCCATTAAGAGTGGTTACCTATCTTGCCAATATCACACAGTTAAAGAGGGGTAGAACTAGAATCGGAGCTCAGAATCCCAGTATAGTCCTCTTTCCATTATACAGCCCTACCTCAAAGAATTCTGATTAGCACTTAAATTAAATTTTCAAAAACAGAGAAGGATGTTTAGGTGTTGGTGACAGATAAGGACAGTGCACAGATAATGACATTCACCTTTTCTAATCAGAGTATTACTGAAGTCCTCTCTTTGGATTGCAGATGGCAACCCTGCAGAGAAAAATTCTGTGATCAGCAAGGCCCAGGAAGGCTATAATGTGGAAGAAGCTGAGAAGTTATTAAAATACCAAGGGATTATAATTTAAATCTAAGCTAGGAACCTGTGAAAGGAGAGAAGAATGAAAGAGTATCACCTGGAGTGAGGCCCATTAACATCCTGGGAAGAGCTAACTGTGGAATAGGACACCGTTAGGAACTGAGAGCTTTCTAGAGGTTGACCTTGAAAACTCAGCCAGTCTCTACAGGGGCCTGACCTGCTGAAGTCTCGGGTGAGATAGAGTTTTCTGGGCATCAACTTACCTAAGAGCGATCATAGCAGTAGTTTTCAACCTTGGCTGCATGTTGAGGAGATTTTGAAAATTCCAATGCCCAGGCCACACCCAGACTAATTAAACCTGAATTGCTGAAGGTGGGGTCCAGGAACTAGCATTTTTTTAAAGCTCCCCATGAGACGATGGTGTATAGCTAAAGTTGAGAGCACTGTTCTGAAAGCTAAAATATTTTCTGCTCTTTCTTCTCGTTTGTTCCTTTGCAATTCTTACCTTCAGTTCTCCCTCCCTCCCTACCTTTCTTCTCATCCTTCTTTCTGTTATTTCTTAAAAACAGATTTGAAGACTTTTTGCATGAGAGGCCGTGTACTATAAAGATAATAAGATATTTTTCTGTCCTTGTCTTGTTTTTTATGTAGCAAATTAATGCAATTTTGTGTAGCAAATTAATGCAAATTCAGAGATTTCAAATAACACCTATTTATTAGCTAATAGTTCTGCAGTTCAGAAGTCTGGCACAGCATGCGTGGGCTCCCTGCTCAGGGTATGACAAGGCTGAAATGGAAATGTCAGCCAGGCTGAGTTCTCATCCTGAGGCTCTGGGAAAAAATCCACTTCTAAGCTCATTCAGGTTGTTGGCTGATTTCAGTTCCTTGGAGTTGTACTGAAGTCCCTGTTTCATTGCTATCTATCAGGAAGGGGCTTCTCTCAGCACTTAAAGGCCACCCACATTTCTTGCCATTTGATGTCCCCATCTTCGAGCAAGCAAGGCTGCACTGAATCCTTCTCATGCTTCGAATCTATGATTTCTACTTTTGTGACCGGCTGGAGAAGTCTTTGCTTTTAAAGAGTTCAAATGATTAGGTCAGGCCCATTTGGATGACCTCCCTATCTTAAGGTCAATTGATTTGGAACTTAATTACTTGTGAAAATCTGCCTTCATAGCAACACCTAGATTAGCGTTTAAGTGACTGGAAGAAGGTTTGCGTCTATACAGGTCAAGAGTCTTGTGGGTGGCCTTCCTAGAATTCTGCCTACCACAGTCTCCAAGGAGTCCACGAGCAGGGAAACAGGCTTGGGACCCAATGGAAAGCACTAGAGGATAGTAGCAGGTGCAAGACATAGAGTGGCACTAACAAATTACTGAGTGGTTAACTCTAGGGGATATGTGTATAAGGTCAAAGTAGCCTTCCTAGAGGTAGTGACATGTTATCCAATTCATGCATTGGATGAATACTTATTAAGCAACTACTGTATGCCAGGCACTGAGAGATGAGTGGTGTTTTCCAGGTGGACAGGAGTATGGATGCGCTTTCTGGACAGGAGAAATCTCATATGAGAAAGTATGTATCCAACAAGTGACAAAGAAGAGAATTGTTTAAGGAATGAGAAACAGTTCAGTCCCCCTAAAACATAAAATATGTGGAGGAAGTGGCTGGCGATGAGGCCAGAGTGAGACAGTCGTTGACTCATGAATATCCTGGGACTCAGATTTGGATTTACTCTTTGGTGACAGGGAACCACTAAGGGTTTTTCCCCCAACTTTACTGAGGAACATTTAAGGTACAATAAATTGGACATATGTAAAGTGTGTAAGTTGACGAGTGTTGATATATTTATACATCCATAAAGCCATCACCACAATCAAGAAGTATTTTCTATCACTCTGAAAGTTTTCTCATGCGCTTTTGAAATCTCTCTCTCTCCCTCCACTCTGCCCTAGGCAACCACTGATTTGTTTCACTGTACAATAGTTTCCATTTTTTAGAATTTTATGTAAATGGCTTTATAGAGGATGCACTCATTTGTGCTTGGCTTCTTTCATTCAGCATGATGATTTTGAGGTTCATCCATGCTGTTGCATGCATTAATAGGTTGCTCCCTTTTAGTTGCTGAGTACCAATCCATGGTATCATATGAATATACCACAGTTGTTTATCCATTCTTCTGCGATGGACATTTGTATTATTTGCAGTTTTGTGTTACTTAATAAGTACATTATTTAATAAAACTGCTCTGAACATTCATGTATTAGTCTGTGTAGACGTGCTTTCATTTCTTTTAAATACCAAAAATAGAATGCCTGTGGCATAAATTTTTGTGCTTTATTTTACTTTTAACTTTTAAGACACATTTCAGAGAGCTTGTACCATTTTGCAGCAATATATGAAAGTTCTAGGTGCTCCACATCAATACTTGGTATATTCAGTCTTTTCAATTTTATCAAATCTGATGGGTGTGTAGTGGTACCTCACTGTGTTTTTAATTTGCATTTTCCTGAGACCTGATAATGTTGATTCTCTCTTCTATGCTTATTGGCTACTGTACACCTTATTTTGTAAAGTCTTTATTCAAATCTTTTGCTCATTTTCAATGAAGCTGTTTGTCTTCTTGTAGTTGAGTTCTGCATGTTCTTTATATATTTTAAATATAAGTCCTTTGATAAATGTGTTGGAAATATTTCATTAGTCTGTGGCTTATAATTTTATTTTTATGGTATTTTGAAATATAAAAATCCAGTTTATCATATTTTTTCTTTCATGTTTTATGCTTTTTGTGTTATATCTAGGAAGCCTTTGCCTATCCCAAGGTCACACAGACTTTTCTTCTAGAATTCTTATTGTTTTAGGTTTTACATTTAGGTCTATGATCCATTTTGAGGTTTTTTTTTTTTTTTTTTTTTTTTTTTTTTTTTTTTTTTTTTTTTTTTTTTTTTTTTTTGATGTTTTTTTTTTTTTTTTTTTTTTTAAATCTGCATGGTGTAAGATAAGGATCAATATTAATTTTTATTTAAATATAAATATCCAGCTGATCCAGGATGCTTTGTTGCAAAGATATTTCATTTCTCACTGAACTGCTTTGGTAACTTGAAAATCAATTGCCGATATAAATATGGAGCACAGAGGGGTTTTAAGTAGGAGAAAGATGATCATCCATGCACTTAAAAAGTGATTTGGTCCTTCTTTCATTGATTTACTTCATAACTATTTATGAAAATTCTATAATATGCCAAACACTGCGCTTAGGACTAAGTCTTACTTGAGTTTCTGTGTGCAAAGCTAGCACAAAGCCTGGAAAACAATAGGCCCTTGGAAGTGTTTATTCAATAAAAGAGAAAAGTGAATAAGACAGAGCCCCTGCTTTCAGGGTTCTTAAGAGTCTAGAGCAGCAGAAAGATTCTTGGTGAGAGCAGGTGAAACTGTAGGCAAGGAGATGATTGAGAGCAAATACAGCCCTCTAGGGAAAAAAAGGATGGGAAGGCATCGAGCTAGAGGAATCGTAGTGAGTATTGATAATGCATAGAGAATGGTAACTGTTGGGGAGTTTTAGATGCTGCCTAGGTTTGCAGCATAGAGGATACAAATGGTGGAATAGATTTAGTGGGGACAGAAGCAGGGAGCCAGGTATTGCTTTGAGCAGACTAACACTGCTTTATCATGGGCAGCGAAGGGAGTACAATCTGAATACTACCTTCAAAGAGTTTGTAACCCGAGAAAGAACAGAAACCAGTGCAGGCAAAATATAATGCCTGTGGAAAAAAGGCATCGACAAGAGTTTATGTGAAAGCAAAGAGGAAACTGTGTGGAGGAAGTGGTATTTAGCTGAGATTTCAGAGACAGTTAAAGATTTTTATAATTGGACATCAGGGGAGAACATTCAGGCATAAGAAACCACATGAGTGAAAGCTTGAGGGTGTGGCTGTACGCAGCGTGTTTGCAGGTCAGCAAGTCTTACGGATAAAGCAGGGCAATGTGGGGAAATCAAGGACTGGTGGGTTTAGTGGGATTTAAGGATGAAAAGAAAGGCTGGGGCCAGATGATGTAAGATTTCAGGCACCTGGATATTCAACACCTACTATTTGTTAGGTCCTGTGTTAGACTCATCCGTCAGATTAGCAAGACTTGGTTCTGGCCTCCAAGAAGCTCATTCTCCAGTGGATAAGAGAATCCAATAGATAATTTTAAAAAGGCTGAACCATGCAGTAAGGACGTATCTAAGGCAGAAAGTACAATATAAAGAACTTACTCAGCCTATGGAAATCAGGAGATCTTCATCCAGGAGAGTCTTAAAAGGGCAAGCGGAGGTTTCTGGAGGGCGTGGTGTGGAGCATTTTTTAAAGAAGGCTTTCCAGACAGAGGCAGCAGTATGAGCGGAAGTGTGCTCGGGCTCCATCAGATCTCTCTTATTTCTTTCTTGCTTGATTCTAACTAAAGGAAACACAATCCTAAAATCTCAGTTTGGGCTTACGGTGGAGATGAAGACAATGCTTCAGCCTCCAGTCTCAACTGGGTCAATTTAATCTACCAACACCGGAGAGTACTTATTATGGTGTCAGGTGCTATCCCAGCTTTAATGATGAAGTGGTACTTTATTTTTCTTTGCAGTATTGGTCCTTGTGTAAATCTGCCTCAGAAATCTCATGTGAGGAAATGGCGATTACAAGACAAGATTCAGGTTTTCCTGTATTCTCATAAACGTCTTACCCACCTCTAATAATTTGAGGTGAAGGGCTTAGTTCTGCTCAGAGCAGACAAGGCTTTCATTGGAAATGCTAAATTTCCAGAGGCTTCTACAATGTTTTTTGTTGTTGATTTGGTTCAGTGGGCTCTCCTTATCACCTGTCTCAGAGCTCTGCAGTCTCTTGCATTCTGACGGTGAGAAGCCTTGGGGGAGACAACTAGCAGGTGTTTGGAATTTCAAGTGATTCAGCACCACTGGGGACATGACGTACTGGAAATGACAATCTCTCCATTTCCACCTGCCAGAAACTCAGGCACCAGCAGCACCATCTCCCCAAGTCATGAATATGATGAATAGCTTTCTGCTCACCAGGCGATTATCATCTTGGAGTAATTCAGGCTGAGAAGATGCTTTCTAAATAGAAAGCTCAAGTTTCACTCAGAAAGCACTTAAGCATATTGGAATCTTTATGTGCATAATTTATTTGTTTCAATGATTAATATTATTTTCTTTCAAATACGAGAAATTGTCCTGAACACATAGTCAGTGGTGGTGCAAAGGGTCACTGTTGCATGTTGGGTTTCCTGGGAAGCAGATGCTGAGGTGGAATGTGTTACTCAGCTCAGCCTGCCACAGCTACATACCATTGACTGGGTCATTTAGACAACAAAAATATATTTTCTCACAGTTCTGGAGTCTGGAAGTCTGAGATCAGAGTGTCAGCATGGTGGTTATGTTCTGATGAGGACTCTTATCCTGTCTTGTAGACTGCTACCTCCTCTCTGTGTGCTCTCATTGTCTTTCCTCTTTCTTTGTGCTTGGAGGGGGTGTGTGTGTGTGCGTGAGAGAGAGAGAGACAGAGAGAGATAGAGAGCTGTCTCTTCCTCTTCTTATAATGCCACCGGTTCTATCAAATTAGGAACTCACCTTTATGACCTCATTTAACTTTAATTACCTCTTTAAAGTCCTATCTCCAAATACAGTCACATTTGGGGTTATAGCTTCAATATATAAATTGGAGAAAGACATAATTCAGTCTATAGCATGGAGATTACTTTGCAGGAGGTTTATTAAGGAGTGCTTAGATTTACTACTTCTGGAAGGGAAGAGAAGGAAGCAGACTTGAACAAGAAGGATATGTTGGGCTGGGTGGCAAACTCACTGACCTCAGTTGACCCTCCAGGGACCTCTGAAGCTGAAGAAGACCTTTGAAATTTGTCCCAACTTGAGGTATTTTTATTACCATTTCAACTAGTTCTTAGTTGTGGGCTGCCCTAGTGAGAGTTTTGTTATTTCCTCTTTGATGATTTGTATGTATTTAGAGGATATGTAGATAGATTTCTAGGCAGCTGACATTATTCCATGAGAATGTGGAAAGCCTTTTACAGATTCTTGCTATAGATGATGGTTTTGATGACTCATTCCTGGGGGAAGGGAGTGGTGGCAGGGAAAATCCAGATGAAAGGATTGTGCTTCTGAAATCAACCAAGGGATAAGACACACAAAATCTCCTAGTCTCGGCTGAAATTGCAGAAGATACTAGCATCAAAATTATATAACTATCAACTAGGCGATTCCGTTTCTAACTAATTTACTCACCTGTCTTTATTTTCTTAAAATCTGGGCTGGCTGGCTCGATTATCTATGTTGACCATTTTTTCAGTTCCTCATCTCTCTATATTTCATCTAGAAAAGATTTCCTGTATTTCTACCCTCACATGTTCAACAAACATTTTAAGCTTCAGCTTTTCCTAGTCTCACAGAATTAAGGTTTCTGTTACGTTCTTCCTAAGACATGGTACTGTGTCCTTTGTAGCAGGCTCCATATGTGTAATTACCTGATTGAGCATTATTTCTCTGTTAGAAGGTAAGTCCCATGAAGCTAGGGAACTGGGCTTGTCCTATTACACACTATTGTATAATCGTCATCTACCAACACCTTGCTTGGTACATAGTCAGGGCTTAAATATTTGTTGAATAAATAAATAGATGAAGGAATGACACTTAACAAGGCAAATATATCAACCAGATCTTTTGGGGTCATTTAGTATTCATGATATGATGTCCACAGGGTTTTCATACATACGCTAACATGGACCATTTTTTAACAGCTACTTTTAAGAGCTAATTCCCCAA
>RJWJ010014581.1:20334-37750 GCA_004363605.1 Indri indri | reverse complement strand
AACTTTATTTTTGTTTCTTGTTGTATTTTATACCCTGTCTATAATTGTACTTACTGAATTATAGTACTATTGTTTGCTTATATGCATTGCTCTTTCACTGGGCTGAGAACTCCTGTGGGTGCAGATCAAATCTTATTTTTTTGGTGCTTAGTTTTCATCTCAGACCACTTAGAAGAAGAAAAGGGTGGAGTGGTTTAAAGATGTTTTCTCACATTCCAGAGCCCTCAGAACTTTGTGGTAATTCATCTTCCAGGGGTGAGCCTTGGCTTTTATTTATTTGTTATTTATTATTTATTTATTAAATAACAGCTTTATTGAGGTATAATTCTCATACCATAAAATTTACCTATTAAAAGTATGCAGTTCAAGCCGGGTGTGGTGGCTCATGCCTTTAATCCTAGCACTTTGGGAGGCTAAGGCAGGAGGATCGCTTGAGGCCAGGAGTTTGAGACCAATTTGGGCAACGTAGTGAGACCCTGTCTCTAAAAAAAAACTTTTTTTTTAATTAGCCAGGTGTGGTGGCACACACCTGTAGTCCTAGTTATTCAGGAGACTGAGGCAGGAGGATTGCATGAGCCCAGGAGTTTGAGACTGCAGCGAGCTATGATGATGCCAGCACTCTCCAGCCTGGATGACAGAGCAAGACCCTGTCTCAAAAAAAAAAAAACACAGTACGGAATTTGGTGTTTTTAGTGCAGTTACAGACTTGTGCAGCCATTACCACAATCTAATCCAGAATGTTTTTATCACCCTAAAAAGCAGCCCCACGTCTATTAGGAGTCACTGTCCATTCTCTCTTCCTCCTGGCCCTGAGATCTACTGATCTACTTTCTGTCTCTTTTGTTTGCCTATTTGGGACATTTTGTGTAAATAGAATTGTATGTCACCTTTTGTGTCTGGCTTTTTTTTCACTTAGCATATTATTTTTAAGGTTCATCCATGTTGTAGCATGTATTAATATCAATACCTTATTCCTTTTTATGGCTGAGTAAATCGTATAGATGTATCACATTTTGTTTATCCATTCATCAGTTGATGGACATTTGAGGGATTTTGACTCTTTGGCTCTTATGAATAATGCTGCTATGAACATTCACGTGTAAGTTTTTATTTGAACACCTGTTTTCAGTTCTTTGAGATATACGCTTAGGAATAGAATTACTGGGTCATATGGTAACTCCATATTTAACTTTTTGAGAAACTGACAAGTTTTCAAAGCAGCTGCCCCATTTTACATTCCTGCTAGCAGTGTATGAGGATTCCAGTGTCTCCACATCCTCATCAACACATTTTATTACCTGGCTTTTTGATTATAGCCATCCTGGTGGGTATGAACTGGCATCTCACTGTGGTTTTGATTTGCATTTCTCTGATGGCTAATGATGTTAAGCATCTTTTTCTGTGCTTTTTGGTCACTTGTATATCTTCTTTGGAAAGATGTCTATTCAAATCCTTTGCCTGTTAAAAATATGGTATTTTTGGTCTTTTTATTTCTTCCTTTCCAATCTGTATACCTCTTACTTCCTTTTATTTATCCTTTTATATTATTGAATTGTAAGAGTTCTTTATATATTCTGGTTATAAGTTCTTTATTAGATAAATATATGATTTGCAAATATTTTCTCACAGTCTGTAGGTTGTATTTTCACTTTCATGATGTTGTCTTTTGCAGCACAAAGGTTTTAATTTTGATGAAGTCTAGTTTATTTTTTTGTTGTTATTGCTTGTGACTTAGGTGTCATATTTAAGAAACCATTGCCTAATCCAAGGTTGTGAAGATTTACTGCTATGTTTTCTTATAAGAATTTTATGGTTTTTGCTTTTACTGAGATTTCTCATTCATTTTGAGTTATTTTTTATGTATGGTGAGAGGTAAGGGTCCAGCCTCCTTCTTTTGCATGTGGATCATCTAGTGGTCCCAGATCCATTTGTTGAAAGGACTGTTCTTTCCCCACTGAATTGTCTCTGCACATCCTTGTCAGAAATCAGTTGACCATAAATGTAAGGGTTAATTTCTGGACTCATAATTCTGTTCCATAAATCTGTGTTTTTGTCCTTATGCCAATACCGTGCTGTCTTTTTCTGTAACAGCTTGGCTTTTTGTAACATCAAATCTGGTGTTTGTCCAAGTGTTTCTGTTGCTGTTGTAAAAAATGATCTAAGTACAAAGTAGCAGAAATAGCTAATAGCTGTTGTTCATGCAATGATAATAAGCCCTCATTGAGGCCATTTGCTGTCCTTTCCCTTCCTGGTGATAGAATAAGCATTACAAAATCTCCTCTCTCCCTCTTCATTACATTTGAGGCGTGTGTGTGTGTGTGTGTGTGAGAGAGAGAGAGAGAGAGAGAGAGAGAGAGAGAGAGAGAGAGAGAGAGAGAGAGAGAGAGTTGGTTCTGACCTCTGCCATATATGCAACTTTACTTTGTAATTTCAGTAACAGTCACACTTAGAGCCTTGGAGCAGGTCAGTGGGTCCTGTGTGCTCTCCCTAGAGATGCTCGACATTGGTCAGAGTGCATTAACAGTAGTTTGGTGTGGGAGGCCTATAATAGCACTCATTGACATTGAACTTACTATCAGGGGAAGCATGGGTTTTGGAAGCTTTCATTAGCATTAATTGCCCCTAATGCACCATCATTTTGACAGTAATAAGCTAAACAGGGAGGTTATTAGTCCCAGCAGAAAGACAGCATTTCCTGGCATTAAAACATTTTTTGAGATGGATATGGCATGCGGTGCAGGCAAAGAAAGGAATAGCATGATCCAGTGTAAAGCAGGCTTAGCTGCATTTAAAGTGCAGAAACAAGTCCCTTTCCTATTATAAAAACTAATCCTACAGTGTTGGTTTGAAGGCAGAAGCAGCTAATCAACAGGGATCCTACGTTAAACTCTTTAAAAGAGGGCTTTGAAAAAAGTTATGTGATTTTTATTTCTAAATTTGCTTTAAAAGAATAGCATAAAAATGCTTTTTCCTTTGAGTATTTCCAGACACTCATTTGTTGTAAGATTTTAGGAGCAGAAGGATTTTAAACTGTTGCCTATGTAAGAACAACCCTACAGTGTTTCTGTGCAGCAAAGAAAGTTGTAACTTAAGGAGCCTTTTAAAATTAGGGCTGAGGGCAAACCAAAAATGACTCAAGTTCACTGCAATTTGCCCTTTGCTCATTCCATGTGTCTGCATTTTCTGGGAATGTTCATGCTGTCTTCAGAACACACACACAGCCGAATCCTGATTAGCAGGCCCTAGTGGCCATGTTACTGCCGAAAGTTTATAGTCAGGATTCCAGGTGAAAACCTGAAAATTGATGGCTCCCTTATCACTATGATTAGGATACATTGAGGAACCTTACACAATTCTTTAAACCTCTGTTTGTGTGTATCTATCTGCTGAAAGGGAGAGTGATTTTTTAAAATCATTTTTATTAGGTGATACTTCTTTTTTTTATGCTGGGTCAGAACTCCAAGGGTGATACTTTCTTAATTCAAAAAAGTATATAAAGAAGATAGTAAATGACCCACAATCTCATTGCCAAATGATCCCTGTATTTAAAAAATAGCAAAATATGCATGTGTTTTTAAAAAACTTAAAAGTACAGAAAGGTATATAATGAAATATAAGAGCCTTCTTCCATCCCTTCAATTGGTCCTCCTCAGAGGAATCATTATTAACAGCCTCCGGTGTACTCTTTAAGAAAAAAAGGATATTTATTACAGCAAATGTGAGCATATCCTTTCCTATGTACCTAAAAGAGATCATTTGATGAATAGTTGTATTCTTTGCTTTTGCCACAAGTAGAGGCTCCCAGCTTTACCCTTGGGGAGTCTATTAACTTGACAGCCATCTCCTGCTCCCACCATAATTCACCCCGTTGCCTAGATTCAATGACAGACAGTGATTATAAATATAATTTTGCTACTAGATGGTTGTATATTCAAAAGTAGGTAATATCTCCATATCCTTCCATAGACATCTACCTTGTTCTTTTTAATTGCCCCATAGTAATTCATAGGATGCATTATTCATTTAGCTAATCTCCTGTTTATGGATGTTTAGGTGGGATGATGATTTCAAGATCACATTTACAAATTAAATGAATGAGTTCTTAAGAGAATGAGTTACAGAAATGAAGAGGGAATCATCTGGTTAATGTTGATGAAGATTGCAGACTAGTTAACTATGAAGACAGATTATTTTTGTAGCATAGAGTATTGCTGATCTCCTCCCTCTCCCAAAACTGCTAAGCCTACCAAGCCTCCTCCTTAGTCTTCTTGCTATGGAACATTTCCTACTCCCCAGTTAGGGGCCGCCCCTGGGCAGACCTGGGTCACAGTTCCTTCTCCTGTGCTTTCATTGCACTTTGTACATCCCTCCATTAAAGCTGTAAGCTGGTCTGTTATGATTATGGTTTGCATATGGGACAGGAAGTGTATCTTGCCATCTCTGTGGATTCCCTGCACCTAGGTGCTCCACATGCTATAGGCAGTGTTCTCAGTGGAGTATCTTGCCGGAAGTCAGTAGCCTCATCAGAGCTCTTTGCTTCTTTGCTTGAGCCTTCCATTCCAGTTTGTCTTCAAATGGAAACGGTGATGGTGCCTATCTGGGTTGAGCTTTATATGGCAAAGCTTGCTCTGGTTCTGAGCCCCGTGTGAGTTATGAGGCTGTTTACTCAGTAGAGAGCCCACAGAACCAAAGTAGAGGCTCCTTGCTCGCTCCCTGATGGGCCGTCACCCACCTCCTCCACTGCCATAATTCACCTACTTGCCTACACTCAGTGACAGACAGTAATGCTAAATGTACTGCTAATAGGTGTCCATGTATTCAAAAGTAGATGGTAATGTCCTTACACCTTCTGGTAATAAATCTTAAGCAAAGCGGAACACTCCTATTCAACCTGATAATTGAGGCCGTTATCACAAAATAGTTATTAAGGAGGCAAGAGAGAAGGCTGTTAAAAGGAATAGCTATCTTTATCTCTTTTTAATTTTTCTTCTTTGCCCTTGATTCGAGGTTGTCACACCTCGATGTGGCATTTTATTAGAGGAAAATGCCAAAACTATCCTTCAATTATTCGCCCAGCCCTCTGTCTCTATTCCTTGATCCTGACTCAGACTATAAACCAGTGGATTTGGCAAGGATTTCCTTAAGCATTACATTCAAACCTATCAAATATTTGGAAGGCTCACAGATATGTTTGCACATAAAAGCGCCTTGGGTTTGCATAATTTGCACATTCAAACTAGATTTTAACTCAAAACTGTCCCACGAATAGACTGTTAACATATTTTCTATCTCTTTTGGGTATTTACATTTAGTTTAGTCTAATTTTTAAACTTCTTATTTACTGGTGTTAGCTAGCTCCTCTTAGTGAAAATGTTTATAAGGGACATACAGAATTCAAACACTGGAAGAGTCCAGATAGATTGGTTTATGCTAATAACAACAGTGGCTTAAAACAACAAAGGTTGATTTTTTTGCCCATGCCAGGTGTCTTTAGGGGGTCAGCTGGAGGCTGTGCTTCATGTCGCCCTCACTCCAGGACCCTGGCTGAAGGAGCAAGCCTCCTCCTGCACATTGTCTGTGTCCATGTCAGCAGAAAAGAGAGAATCACACCCTCACTCTCAAAGCTTCCACCTGGAAGTAACACACCTCGCTTCTGCTCACATTTCTTTGGCCAAAGCAAGTGACATGGCCACACCCAACTCCAAGGGGGCAGGGAAGTAGAATTCTACCACATGCTCAGAAGGAGAATGAGAAGTAGCTGGTGAATAGTGCAGATAACTGCCAAAGCTTGTCAGGTCTTACGCAGAGTTCCAGTGCCCCTTGGCACAGAGTAAGCATTGATGGGAAGCTATATAACAAGGTGCTTAAGCACATGGATTCCGAGTTGGAGTGCCTGAGCCCGAATGTTGGCCCTATCGCTTCCTGGCCATCTAATCTTGAACAAGCAGCCTAATCTCTCTAATCCTTAATGTCCTCGTCTGAAGTAGCACTGCTTTACAGAACTGCTGTGGGATTAAATGAGATAGTCTTTACAAAGCCAGTGCCTTTCACACGGTAAGCACACAGTGAAGCTTAGCTATCCTTAGAATCGAACACTTAATTGATTTGAATTATTTAAAGATTACTGCTTAAGGATTTTTACCCTTATTTATTTTAAAGGACACATGGTCTACTTTTATTTTCTTTTAATAATATGTACTATTTATCCAAAGCTAGAGAAGGGAAGAAGGGATGAGAATCAAGGGGTTATTTTTTAGGTCTCAGGTTGGTAGTGGGTGGAAAATACTACCTGGCTGGGTCAGTTTTACTATAATCTTTGAAGACTCCTGTCCTAGGATTTTTTTCATGCCTTTACTGACCTTAACGAGTGGAAGACTTTGAATATGCATGTTAATTCCTCGTATACCCACCAGTTGACTTGGCGACTGTTTTCTCTGTTTTGCTCTAGCTCAGAGTCAAGATCTCCACTGAAGTTGGCATCACAAATGTTGATCTTTCCACTGTAGATAAGGATCAGAGCATTGCGCCCAAAACCACCCGGTAGGTGGGATGCCACCTGTTCACTGGGGGAGCCTAGGATGAAGAGCTGAGAGGAGCATGCCTAGGTGCACTGAGCCCCTCTGGACATCAGTTCTGTGTCAGCAGGGATCCAATTTGCATCCCAAATTAAAGAGGCTATAGTTCCACTGGTACTGCATCAGAGATTCTGCTTGGCATCTAAGCGGATTTGGGGATTGTGTATACCAGTGTTCAGTCCATGAGCAAACTGTTTATTACCAATCCACAAGGAGATAAGGAGCTTACCTCAGGGTATAAGTCTGAGTCAGTCAGCTCTGTCACTAAGCACATTATTTAGTTCAGATGACAATTTTTTAAATAGCAAGACCTTCTCAATGAAGGAAACAGTGTATTAATTTACATTCTGGTGCAGTCTCCTTATCTTCACAGTCCCGAATTTGCTCTTAGTAGCCTCATGGAAACGCTCTCTGGCCCATGGTATGTCTGAAATTAGTTGGAAGCGTCGTAAGTCCTTAGAACTGAGCTGGCAAATACCCAGCACTAGGGCTACCATTCCCCTTCCCAAGTCCGTGGAGGGCATTACTAGTAAGTCACAGCATTTGTTCCTACTAAACTCAGACTCAGCTTCAGAATCTTTTTTTTCTTTTTTAACACAACCTTCTAGGTAATCATTAACAATGATCGGAGTTGGACCAGAACACTGTATGAAGCCCATTGTCAGCCCTTCCTCAGATCCTTATTTTGGGGATCTAGGTATCTGGGTGCAGTCCAAACTCCAACTTTACTCATCTGGGATGGCTTTAGAGGCCAGAACATAGTAGGTGACCCCTCAAGGCCATTTTGAAAACAGGGGATGTTAGTCAGAGCCTGGAAGCCAAGCAGTCAACGCCTTTCAAATTATGTAGAGCTGGTCTTACTGTCTCTGGCTTGGTTATTTTCGTAGTGATATTGGAGATGAGAGCACTGTTTGAGAATCCACTGAAATAATGTCTGTTAGAGTGCTTTGCAGTTTAATTCTCTATATAGATGAAGAGTTGGTATATTCATGAGTAAATATAAAGCATAAATATAAAATAAAGCCAGGTGTGAGCTCTATAACCATTTGGTTTGTTTACCCTAAAATCCCAGGAGATAGCTGTGAAAAGAATAGTTTCCCTCATCAAGTCTGCCTTTTTGAGAAAAATGACTTTTTAAAACCCAGTTTCAAGGCAGAAAAATAATTGAAATACTGCCCAGGAAGAAATACAGCATTAAAAAAAGCAAAAGCCAAAAGTAGCCTTGTTTCCTTTGAATCTCCTATCCCTGGTCTCTCGACCTTGCTCACATATGCTGCCGGCGTCAATCCTGTGATTATTTCTCCTTGCAGTTCTGCCGGCTGGCTCTCCCCTCTCCTGTGTGCCTGCAGAGGTGCACGTGATCTCCACTGGTGCCTGACTTGGTTGAGTTGCTAGCCTTAGGTCCTTGAAGTGAAAGCCTAGAGGTCCAAGCATCTGCACATAGCATTTCCCCCAGACCCTGGTGAAAGTTTATTCTGAATTTCCTTAGTACTGGCTTTAGCAATCCAATTTACCCCTAGGCCACAGACAATTCTCCCCAACGGTCTGTCCACAACAGAAGTGTTAACGGTGGGAGAGGGAGGATTAGGCAATGAAGTGAGGTATGCATTCTGTGCCTGTTCTCGGAGATCTGCAGATCCTTTCTGAAGACTGACTGCATGATGTCTCTTTCAGGGTGAACTACCCAGCCAAGGCCAAGGGCACGTTCATCGCAGACAGCCACCAGAACTTCGCCTTGTTCTTCCAGCTGGTGGATGTGAACACTGGTGCTGAACTCACCCCTCACCAGGTCAGGAAGAAGCCCAGATGGTTCTCTTGGCCTGAAACGCGAATGCTCACTGGAGCTAACAATGGCGTATAACATGGTCTAGGGGAAGTTCCACATTCCTGCTTTCAGACCATGACTCTGAACCCTGACGGTCCTTCAGGTTCTTCCACATGACGCTTTTCCACTTGCACTGGTTGCGGTCCTTCACCTGGAATACACACTTCTTTTTAAAAGATTAGCTGGTATCGAGGAGATATACTGAAGGCAGATTAGCACTTAATTGAGGCTTTTTATTTCTGATTAAAGAAAGGGAATATATTGAAATAATTTTGAAAAAGAAAAACCTAAGCAGAAGGCCTAAAGCATTTTTTCTTCTGGCTAAAGCAGATTTTCTGTTTGTGAGACTCTGAAGGATATCCTCTTTTAACGTGTGCCTACTTTGTATTATAAAAGCAATAGGCTTTATCTTTTTTCATATATAAAGTAATGAAAATTATCATTTAAAAGATTTTCAAACCATGTACCCTTCCCCTAGAGAACCTAATATGGCTTTTGTCCACTGTTGGCCCCGCCTTTAGTGTTCTCTAAAGGACAATTCAGATAAATACTTCGAATGCTGAAAGACAAGAAAGAACGTGGGACCTAGTAGGCTTGGTCTAAGTGCTCTGTATTGATGCTTTAGCAAGAACCAGCAGCCTTGTGTTTGCGCCTCAAGGCAGCTTCAGGGCAGACCACTGAGGTGAGTGGATTTACTTGGGAACCTTCTTGCTTCCTGTTTCTCATAGCTGCAGCTGCTGCACCCGGGCCCCGCAGCACCTGCCCCCAGGGCCACAGTGCCGGCAGTCTTCCGCTCCTCTCTCCCCTCCACCCCCAAACTCCAGACTGCTTGGTCAGGGCCCTTAGCCATGGCTACCTGACCTTTAGGCATTTCAACCTCTTTTAGCACTTCCCAGCTCCTTCCCAGAATGACATTTGCCAACTAAATAGCATAAAAGAAAGAATTAGAAGAAAAGAAATTAACAAAACAAAATTGGTAGGATTAGGGTTAGAGCAGGGAGAGTTAGTGAGGAAATGTAACTTTAACTGAATACTTGTCTTATCCAAGACTCTGTTTTGGCAATCATGGCTTAGAGACCTCCCAGGCAGAGATGGCATGTTGTAGATGAGCTTGGCAGCCGCCTGCACATGACTATGATAGGAGGGAGATCGGGCACCTGGACTCCTAAATGCCATTCCTGGCCAAGACTAATAGCTGTAGTCGGGATGCTTCGCATCTCTGGGCCCCTTTCCCTAAATTCTTGATGGTGGTTCTTTGTTGTTCGAGTGTAGAGTAACAAATGAGATTTATGTTTTTTCTGTAGACCCAGCACTAGCTGTGTGACCATGGCAACTCATTTAATGCTTATGTCTTACGATCTGTGCCTTGTTGAATTCTTTATTTTGAAACGTTTAGAAAAGCTCTGAGTGGATATTAAATTTTGCTACAGAAACTCTAGTTCCTTATGCCATTGTGGGGATAAAATGATTAGATTCAGTACCATCATATTGATCATAATATTAGCTACCTTTTGTTGACTACCTAGTACAGACCAGGGCCTGCACTAAATGCTTTACATACATCATTGCAAATCTTCACACAGATATACCTCATGTAAAAATTAATCTTTCTGCCTTAAAGATGAAGAAATCAAGGCACAAGGAGGTTAAGTAACCTGCTCACTAATAAGTAGTAGGACCAAATCTGTCTGTCTTCAGAGCTGGGGCTTTCTGTGACATTGGGCTGCTCTGCTCGATTAGAACTCTGCCTTGCTATCAATACCCAAGCCTCCTCTACTAAATCTTTAGCTGCAGGCACTGGGAAATTGAAAGTGGGCCTTTTACAGTTCCACCTCATTTCCCTTCTTTTCACCCTCTGCTGAAGAAGTTAATTGGGCAGCAAAGTGGCCAAAAGGCTGGCAGGAGAAAGAAATTGCAGCAATTGCAAAGGACTTAAATCATCCACGAACTGGGCATTCAGCCTCCAACTGGTCGAGAATTGGCTGGACCCCTAAGTTAAATTTCTGTGCTTGTACCAGCAAAAAGTTATCTCTGAGCTAGCAGCTAGGGTGGCATGACCACTCCTTCCACTTTTGGGCAGGTCTGGCAGGTCCCAGAGTGCTCACTGTGAGGAAAGAGCTAACAATCTGCTGCCTGGCAGAGTCAATGTTGGGTCCATGGGGAGTTTTGAAATTATCAGATGAAAGGTTGTATTATTCTTCCATTTAGACATTTGTCCGACTCTATAACCAGAAGACTGGCCAGGAAGTGGTGTTTGTCGCTGAGCCGGATCATAAGAACGTGTACAAGTTTGAACTGGATACCTCTGAAAGAAAGATCGAATTCGACTCTGCCTCTGGCACCTATACTCTCTACTTAATCATCGGAGATGCCACTTTGAAGAACCCAATCCTCTGGAATGTGGTATGTGCCTAAATGCACCCTGACCCAGTTCAGAGTGGCTATACCACAGACACAGACGGCTCTGCAGGGGCAAGGGCGCTTCACCCCACCTTGCCTGTGCCTCTCATGGGCCATGAATAAGTGTTGTGAGGCGAGGCACTGTGTGCTGTCTCCATAAATAGTCCTAGGGTCATGCACATGGCTTGGCACCTTGTAGGTGCTTAATAAATATTGATTGAGTGAATGAAGGAAGTGTAAGTTTGCCCTTGTGAGTGCTAGTGATCTGTGAATTCCTGTAGATGTTACACAGGAAGGAGGCTTTCATATTCCAAGCAAGGCACTGTCGGGGGTACATTGATGTAAAAGATAAGGCCCTGACTTTTGAGATACGGTATAGCCTCATGGGAGGGACAAGATCTGAATTCTGATAACAATTCAGGATGGTGTAGAATAATGAATTGTAGGATGTGCAAAATGCTAATTAACTAAGGACTAACATTTGTGTAGTGCCTCACTTCATGCCTCTGTTCTGATTGGTGTGATGAGAGAAAACGTCTCGAAAGACATAGCATTTGAGAAGGGGTTAAAGAATGGCAAGGTTTCATCAGAATAGTATCTGGGGGCTGGGGGATGATCACTGGGGAACGGCCTGCAGAAAAGCTCAAGGTGCTTTCAGTGAGATGTGGGTGGTGTTTCCCTGGAGCACCTGCATCCTGTCGAGGGCAGTGGGTGATGAGCTTGGAAAGGTAGCAGAGGCCAAATGGCAGGCCTTGAGTGGTGGTTGGCTCCCTTCCCAAGACAAAGGGACTGCTGTGTTTTCTTGTGCCGTATTCAAGGCTCCTTTTCTTCTCCTGGACTTTGGGCTACTTTCTGTACAAGAACGCATTCTCATTTCTTTCTTTTTTTTCTAAATGTGACTAAATCACACTTCCCAGGATACCAAGCAGTTTCTGATTGCAACTCTAACAGCTTGTGTACCAGCTGGGATTTTTGTATTAAGCAGCCCTATGGGGCTTGCCATACCAGTAGAAAATTAGAACTCTTGCTCTAAAAAACATTTTCAACAAATACTTGTTTTTGTTTTTGAAATTTTTACTGCTGCAATTTGTCAACTAATGGATCAGAAGTGATTGGACTGCTTGGAGCTTTTTTCAGTTATGGTCCTAGATGTGAGTCAGCGGATGTTATCCTGCTGAGGAGTTTCACCCCTTCTCTGCCCCAGTGCTTTTAAAGACTGCCCTTATTTTTTTAGGCTGATGTGGTCATCAAGTTCCCAGAAGAAGAAGCTCCATCGACTGTCTTGTCCCAGAACCTTTTTACCCCGAAGCAGGAAATTCAGGTATATCCCAAAGGGCTTATGCACTAAACCCAGGGGAGAAATGGGCACAAAGGAAAAGGGCAGCAAACCCCTGGACTGTGGCTCCAGTCCTTTAACCTACTTATATGATATTCTATAGTTTGATCTCACTACCCTGTAAATAGGCAGGGCAAACAGCAGCCCCATCCTCAAGCTGAGCAAACAGGTTCAAAGAGTCCAATGACTAGCTTCCAGAAAGCAGAGTTGGAGATGAAATCAGAACCTGAGTCTGTTTTTCCTGACATCCAGGAGGTTCAGCCTTCAGACCGCTGCTTGACAGCTACGAGGGCAGATGGGTTTAGCATTTATCTCGCTGCTTCTGCATAAATCAGGGCTGATGGGGAAACTCACCTGGGAGAACAGGGCCTTACTTCATTAGGCAAATCCTTAGATAAGCAAGGTCTGCCCCGGCTTGCCTAGCCCACAGGACTGTCGTACGGATCAAAGTAGGTCATAGATGAGGAAAGAAAAGCTTTGAAATGTTTCTAAAGCCCCTTACAAAATAAATGCAATAATAGCTAAATAATGTAGGTATTGGTTAAGGACACTGAGGTGAATCCACTCAGTGGACTGACTATTCTGCAATCACGAGAAATGATCATACATGGAAACCTACATATGAATCAATGTAATGTCCAAGTGTTGCAAGCAGACTACGTGCTTTCATTTCAGTGTGAAAAAGGACAAGAGCCCAAAGGGTAGAGCAGTAGAATTCTTTTTAAAATTCCTCATAATGTTGACAGAGCATTAAGAATTTAAGAATGGAAAGTGCAGTTAAATAGTAGAAGGTATAATTGCGATGATGAAGGTGCTGGCTGATGTGTAGAGTATGGAGTAGGTGGCAGCAATGCTGCGGTGTTAGAAATCCTTTAGTGTCAGTGGCAGCAAAGGAGCGCAGAGGTGAAAATACAGGAACGGGAGGCTGAAATGAGGCTGCCTCATCACGGCACCGGGCATTGGCAAGCAGAAGAGACAGCCATGAGTTGATAACACTAGAGGAAAAAATCTTAAAAAAGGAAAGCTTGATTTGCCTAAGTGTGTTACAGCTTCCAAAGCATAGTCAAATGCCCTATTTCATTTAGAGTATCTTTACAAGCCTACTTAGGATGGTCATTGCCCTCCCCACCCCCAGTTTTCCAGCTGGAAGCTGAGACAGAGTGGGAAAGTGACTTGCCCCTGGTCACACAGCCATGCATATCAGTTCGGGCCTGAATGGAGGGCTTTGGACTCCCGGTCCATTGGTGCTTCTGCTAGGTCACATTACCTAGTTGAGCTTCGCAAAGGGAATTCATGTAGAATTGCTCAGGAGAAAAAAACAAAACAAAGAAATATCAGAGGGATGCTTGCCCAGCCTTTTGCTTTAACTCTGGAAATCAGGCAGAGTGAGTGAGGGAGAAAGTTTGTTTAGGGCTTCCTTAGAGCCCTGGCTGGGGGAGAGAGCAGTGAGTTATGGTTAAAATCTGCAGTGAGGCCTCTGTTATATTTTTAAAGGGACTGAGGTTACCACCAGTTGGCTAACTCAAGTGAGGCAGCAACATATGCCAGTGCCACCTGGGAATGCAGGTGGATCATGAAGTCCAGAGTCCTGCCTTGGGTGTGTCACACAAGCCGTCCCTATACCTGGGCACTGTCTTTGAGGCTAGCCTAATGCCACTTGATGGGTTGCATTCTCCAACTTCTAAATGGCAGCGAGTTTTTGAGGGGACAAAAGGGTTGGCCAAGCAACAAGCTGGTACTGATGTAGTGTCTTTGGAAGGGAGACCTCTGGGCCAGCGTTGAGAAGAGGCAAAAGGCCAGGTGGCCACTTGTTGCCAGTAGGTTTTTGCCTCTGGGTAGCATTTCCCCTTGGTGACCATCATTGATGTTTTGGTCCCTGGTATATATGGCAGCCCCTGCTGGGAAGGGCACATTCATAAGTCTTCTTGGTGTGTCTTCTTTTGGCAGCACCTGTTCCGCGAGCCTGAGAAGAGGCCCCCCACGGTGGTGTCCAATACATTCACTGCCCTGGTCCTCGCGCCGTTGCTCCTGCTGTTTGCTCTGGTGAGTGGCTGTAATTAGCATGGGCAGCGTGTGTCCTGCACCAGAGTCGGCAGATGTAGCCCTTCCAAAGGAGCCTCTGTGCTCTGGCCTCAGCACATCTCCAGAGAGGTCCAGCAGCTGTGACCTGAACCGATGGTCAAGAAATTTTAGAATGACCAAACTTCCCCAGTGTGGGGCAGCGGCCAAACAAATTGACCCATTGACAAGGGGGCATGAGAAAGTACCTAGTAGGAGCTAAAATGACGAAAGTGGATGGACTGTGATGCTCCATAAGAGTATTCAGAGGAGCTCAAGTGTGAGCAAAGCAAGGTCCAATGCTGATAGCTATAAAAAATGCAGTACAGAGGCTATGCTCGTCAGCACTGTTTGGAGCATAAAACTGGAAACAACCTAGCCTTCATAAAAGCAAGTGTTAACTGAGTTATGGACAGCCATACAGCAGAATAATACGCAGCTGCTTCAAAGAATGGATAGATTTATATGCTGATATGACGATTGCCAAGAAGTATTTATTGCACGAAGAAAGCAAGGTAGTATGTTTAGTATGATCCTCTATAAAAAGTTTTAAAAGGCAACATGGGTTAGTGTTGGTCACCTCTGAGGAGAGGACATTTCTGGAGAGTGTACAGGAAGGAAATTTTACCTTAGACTTTTCTGTACTGTTTGATTCTTTTTTTTAACCAATTGATTTTTTTCTTTGTTTCTCTTTTAAAATTATAGACATATATGTATATCTTCAAAATTCAGGGAATTTTGAGAAAAAAAGCTTTAGACCTTACTTTTAGAAAGTTTTCTGTGTTCCTAATTAATTCATTGATTTTAATAAAAGAATTATTGGTTAATCTAAATCGAGAAGACATGCCGTAAGCTTTTGGAAACCGTACCTAGGGTACGGGCACCTGTTCTCATTTTCGAGTGATGAGAATTTCCGAAGGCATGGGACCCACAGCAAGAGCATCATCCTACCCGCTGCCGGCAGGTTTCTCCTCCCAATTCCTAGAGAACCTGGTGGGAGTGTCAGTCCCTTCCTCGTAAGTGCAGTTTCTGACCTTCTGGCTTCATGTTTCCACCTGTTTTAAAATAGAAAGTTTTGCCATCGTGAAAAATGATGTTCAGGTTTGAGTTACCCAAGCTCAGGTGCTCAGGTGCTTTTCTAAAGAAGAAAAGGGAACAGTTTTTCCCGAGGGCTTGTAATAGGATGGTTGTCACTTGGAAGAATTCCCTGTCCTTCCAGTACGCATGACTTTCTAAGCCCTTGGGGCCGTTGATTGGATTAGCGTTGGCATGACATGTGTTGCCTCCTTTTTAAGTTCTAATGTCTTTTTAATTTATTTCTCCCCATCATTCAGTGGATCCGGATTGGTGCCAATGTCTCCAACTTCACTTTTGCTCCTAGCACGATTATATTTCACCTGGGACATGCTGGTAAGTGCCCCAGGCTGCTAATTCCATTTAACCTCCTCTGACATTTCGCCTGCCCACGCAAAAGGCCTATTAAGTAGACCCACAACCTATTAACTATAATAACTTAATAGCATAACATTTCCCTCTTCCTCCTGGCCTTTGAGGACAGTTAATATGATGATAAACCTGTTTGGTCCATCAGCTTAGAACAGCTGTCATTAGACCGGGCTTCATTGTACTAGGCTGCTGTTGGCAGGCCATTTACCCTCATTTAATAGCCCTGTTCATTTCCAGAGATTACTCACTTATCGTATCTTTACATCGAGCCATCTTCCTGGATGAAGAGCATTAATGCAGTTTCCACAGGTTATCTTTCCCCACCATATCGATCTTCACATTTGCCAGTGGCTCTGTCCAGATGGTGACAGAAAACAGTCCTTTCCACAGTCAGACATGCTGTCCTGCGTTGTTCTCTTGAGAACTTAGGACCTGAACAACCTAAACACAAGACAGCACTTTCATACATCAGTTCAATATTTCCAGGACTTTTGACGCTGTTGGATCGGTGGTGACGTGCACGTGCACTTCACGGAGACTTCAATATTTTTAAACTTCTTTGCCTCTCTCAGGAGTCACTGTCTGCACCCATAGTATGCAGATTCAGTATGCCTTGAAATTCTAGGCAATTATGTGTCTGTTTTTCTGGGGAAGGAGAGAGCTGTAACTTTGATCAGATTGTCACAGTGGTCCATGATCTTGGAAATGGTCAAGAACCCCTGCTGTAGTTCACCTGTCATCCTTATGGGCAAAAATGACAGGATGACCTTTCTCTCCAGCTCAGTTACTGGATGTGAATCTTGGCCCTCCTGGGTCAGACCAAGAACAAAACCTGAATATAAATCTGCTTACAGCCATGACTTTTCTTGCCAGTGTGCTTTTTGTGTTTGTTGCCTTATTTGATTCTCCTCACAACCCTGTTGGGGATGATTGGGGTAGGAATTATGATCTCGTTTGACAGGTGAGAGAATCCAGGCTCAGGGAAATTAAGTGGCTGGTAAGAGCAGAGCCTGGACCAGAACCCAGGGCGCTCAGTGCTCAGCTCTGAACTCTTTTCACTAAACCTTCCTCAGTCCTCCTTGCTCCCAAATGGCAAATTATCCTTAATTTTTTTTTTTTTTTTTTTTTGAGATGGTGTCTTGCTCTGTCACCCAGGCTGGAGTGCAGTGGTGTGATCGTAGCTCACTGCAGCCTCGAACTCCTGGGCTCAAGTGATCCTCCCACCTCAGCCTCCCCAGTAGCCAGGACTACAGGCACACATCACCACGCCTGGCTAATTTTTTTAGAGATGGGGTGTTGCTATGTTGCCCAGGCTGGTCTCAAGCTCCCGGCCTCAAGTGATCCTTCCGTCTCAGCCTTACAAGTAGCTGGGATTACAGGCACTAGCCACCACACCCAGCTTACGATTTTTTTTTAATAAAAAAGAAATCATTTATTTATAGCCTATGTATTTTTATTAAGAATTCAAAAAATAAAATCCCAACTATAACACGATGGTAAAGTTTTTTTTTTTTTTTTTTTTTGAGACAGAGTCTCACTCTCTGGCCTGGGGCGAGTGCCGTGGCGTCTGCCTAGCACACAGCAACCTCAAACTCCTGGGCTCGAGCAATCCTACTGTCTCAGCCTCCTGAGTAGCTGGGACTACAGGCATGCGCCACCATGCCCGGCTAATTTTTTCTATATATATTTTTAGCTGTCCAATTAATTTCTTTCTATTTTTGGTAGAGACGGGGTCTCGCTCTTGCTCAGGCTGGTCTCGAACTCCTGAGCTCAGGA
>RJWJ010014581.1:0-20234 GCA_004363605.1 Indri indri | reverse complement strand
AATGGTAAAGTTTTAAACAAAATAAAAGCTTCATTAGAGAAGCAGAGAAATAGATGTTAGCAGGAAATGGAATGAAATAAAGTAGCTGAAGTCTGATTTTTTTTAACTCTGGATTTCTTGGTAGCCACGGCTGAGAGGCAAGTGTATTGAGTTACCTATTTTTTGGCTCAGATAAAAAGAATAAAGCAAGCTGGTGTAGAAATACGGACCTTTTCATGATCTAGCAGTTCCTGCTCCTAACTTTCCTCGACCTCAGGGCATTGGCACAGTTTCATTTAATTGGGTATCATGACACCTCTTCTTACAGCTATGCTGGGGCTCATGTATGTCTACTGGACTCAGCTCAACATGTTCCAGACCCTGAAGTACCTGGCCATCTTGGGCAGTGTGACATTTCTGGCTGGCAATCGGATGCTGGCCCAGCAGGCAGTCAAGAGGTAAGGCTGGGGCTGGGCCATGGCTCCAGAGCAGGGTTAGAAATATTTGCATCAGCTCTGTGAAGAAGGGTATGTGCCACAATGATTGATATTCTCCAGAAGAGGGCCTTAGTGATTAGCTTTAAATGTAGTAAAACCACAATAATTTATTTCCCTACACATTAGAATGAGAGAGGAAAATAACTGCTCTACGAAGATTAAAATGGATTAGAATTTGTGGCAGAAGAGTGTTAATTTTCTGGCTGTGTGAAAAATTCTCCTCTCTGCCCTGCCCTCCTCCCATGCCCCGGAGAGTTGCTCCTCTGTAACCCCTGACAGCTCCAGGAGCTTGTCCTCCGAAGCGTGAGTCTTGTTCTTTCCTGTAGAAGCTGCTGCAGGTCTTGCAGAGGCTCCCGGCAGGGGCCGTCTGCTCGGCAGCCTATACCGCTTCCCCGGGAACCAGACAGCCTCGGAGTTGTACAAGTGGTCAGACCGTGACATGATGGCAGCTTGCTGGCAGCTTAACTGTTGAAACGGAATTGGAGGCAAATTTAAATGTCACATAGGTGTTTCTCATTGATTTGACTTTATTAGAACCTGGGTGATTTAAGCCACACAAAGGCCAGTAAGAAAAGGTCAGAATTGCTTTCACCTTTGGAAGAAATCATTTTCAGACGTGCCCTGCTTTCTCGTGTCCAGGACTTTTGCTGGAAGAATGTAACTCAATAGCGTGCCCTCTAGCATGGCTGTCAGTTAGGTTGGTCGGATCAGAGAGAGGCTTTTTCAGGGAGACCATTAATGAGTAGGAGAAGCAAACATCTCATCTCTGCCGGAGTCTCCGTTGTGAGCTTTTTAAGCGCTTCTCTGTGGAGACGTGACACAGACATGCTCCTTGGCTTCCCTGTAGGAATTCAGATCCCAGCAGAGCTCGCCATGGCACCAGCAGTGGCAGCTGGTTGGTTTTCTGCCCTCCAGCAGCCTTTTCCTGCCGGCTGAGAAGGAGCTGGGACTCAGTTGTTTTTGCAAAGCAGAGCCCTGTTGCCTTCCAGCAACTGCCTGGGCCCCCAGGGACCCAAAGGGCTGTGCTCTAAGTTCTCTCTTTTCTGGAAGTTGCCCACTCAGAAAGAACAAAATCAAGGGGAGAGCTGGGTAGAAATCATTTGGTTTAGAGCCTGCATGGCTGGAGTTCCTGATCTGGAATCCTAAAGTTGTATGCGTTTTCTGGGGAAAGAGGCCATGGTTTTTATCAGAATCCCAAAAGGATGGGTGACTCCTCCCTCCCCCCTACTCACATATCCCACATACAGGCTTAAAGCCCACTCTTCTACTGTCTTCTTTGTGAGTCTTGGAATGAACTCTGCCCTGGGAAAATCAGTGACCCTAACGGAAGCTCTGGTTGGGTGTTTGTCATTTCTTTCCTCAGCTTATTTCTCCTCTGACTGTCCTTTCTTGATTCTCAAACCTTCTTTCCTTTGGCAGGATCGCTGCAGAGCAGAGCAGTAGATTGGCAAAATATAGGACACTACGGTAAAGACGAAGGGCGGACTCATCCCAGAAGCAGGGTCCCTTTCCCATCTTGCCCACCTCATGCATGTCAGTGATCTTTCCAGTTTTCAGCCCACTCATTCCTCCCCACCTCTCCCTAAGCCAAAGCTGAATTCTGGGGCCATTTTCCAACTTGCTGGGTGAGGTTGTGACTGGACCAGGGCAAAGGCTTTCTGAGTTAGCCCAGCTGACGGGGTCACTTTGCAATGGGGCAGCTTTGGCCTGGCTTTGACTATGTAAGATTTCATCCTCCCTCATATCCCAAGGGGTGTTTATTTGTAGACTGCACCCCTCTCTTTTTGTTTACAGGAGAGCTGCGTTGAAGATAAGACAAGTCCAAAATTCATTAAGTGATAGTTCCATGGCAAATCCTGGCACACCTTGTCACTGTTTTTAGGCCTTCTGTAACACTAACGTTTAGTTGGGCTAAATGGTGTGGTTCGTTGAGACTCTAAATTATGAAGGACTGGTGGCCACAGATGAAAGCCAGCATCAGAATCCGGCTCCCTAGCACTTAGGGTAGGGTTCAGGGCTGCCCCCCTTGTGACTACAGTGTTAAGTGAAATGCCACTGATTCTCCTTGCACGTGTTAGTCCTAGGATGGGGACAGAGGTGGAGGCAAGGCGACAGGAGGGAAGGAGAGAGAGTGTCTGACTGTGTGATGCTTCATTGATCTGTTCACTAGACCAGGGGCCAGCAAAAGTTTTCTGCAAAGAGCCAGATAGTATTTTAGGCTTTGCTGGCCAAATAGGACATATAGTCCTATTATATAGTCTCTTGGCAGAAGTACACAACTCCGTCACCGTCGCACGAAAGCAGCCATAGACTAGGTATTAATGAAACAAATGGGGATGGCTGTGTTCCAGTAAAACTTTATTTATCCAAACAGGTGCTGGGCTGGATTTGGCCTGTATGGCACAGTTTGCTGACCCCTGCCTTAGCCCAACAAAGGGAGGGAGGTATTTGAATTTTCACATCATGTTCCCTCTTAATGGCTTTCCCTGCCAAAGCAACAAAGCCATCTAATTTTTAATCCTCTGAAAATAGGGGAGATCAACAAAAGCATAGAATTTAGAGCCTTTCCACTGCCGTGTGCACACAAGCTGGGTCACCTAGTCCTTGGCTCAGAAAGGAAGTGCATTTGTTTTGGTTTTGTTTTTTCAGGTTTAACTGAAGTATAATTTGTATATGGTAAAATTCACCCGTTTTAGTGTATAATTCTGGGAATCTTGAAAAACTTAAATAGTTGTGTAACCACCATCTCAATCAAGATACAGACTATCGCAACCCTCCAGAAAGTTCCCCTCTTACAGTTGGTCGCTTCTCCCACCCTCATTCCCTGGCCATGCACATTTGGTTTTACCCTAAATTAAATTGCTCTGTCTGAGATTTGCTTTTAAAACTAGTCCTTTCTGCTGCACATTGAGTTCTTTAATTCTTTACTCTGGACTGATTTTTTTTTTCTCGATATTTAAATAGTCCACCCCCCACCCTGGTACCCCCAAATCACATTGCTTGAGAGAGAGGAAGGTTACTTGATTATTTGGACATTTGGTACTTTCTGAGGTTGAGACCTAGTATTTTGTAGGGAAACCCCTGGTGGTTAAATGCTCTCGATCTGAGGACAGATGTTGGTTTGAGCAGACATAACGTAGGGCATAACGTTTTAGCCAGGATGGAGGGTTGCGGGCCACCCCCCTTCAGCTGTTCTTATTTCATACTCATGCTGTCCTTCCTGCATGAACATTTACGAATGCACACGCTTTAGCCTACCTAGGAACCTCCGAGTGTTGGCAAGGAATTAGGAGCGCACACTCTGGCCCTCAGCACAGTTCCATGCCTGTGCATGTCCCTCGGAACTGTTCTATTGATTGGTTTGGAGCCTGCCATTCTGTAAGCCTGCATCCTCATCACCTCAGTCCTCACCACTGGGAAGAGCTGCCTACTGAAGGGTGGTGTGTGTGTCAGCACCCCTGCCCCGGCTCACCGGAGCCTGCCTGACTCAGTTACTAGCTGCTGTGACCCCCGCCCCCCCCCACAGTGTCTGTCTAGATTGTCATTTTCGTTCTTCGCTTTTCCCCAACGCTTAGAGTCTAGGGAAGGGCAGCCGAGGGGAAAGAGGGAATGAAGAGACAGAGAGGTTTTTATCCCCTTTAAAAGTTTTCTGTCAGCTGAGTCCCCCCATTTTTGAGAGTCCTTTTGTGTTAGGTTTAGATGCCAGTCTGACTTGGCAAGAACACAGTCACGTGGCAGGGACGTGGCGCAGGTTTCTGTAGTGAGTGGGCAGGATGTCGTCTTCAAGCTGCATGAGGGCCGCACGTTGGCTGACAGATCTGGAGTCTGAGAGACTGAGATGAGCACTCTTCAAATTTTCTTCTGTTCATCTAGTTAAAATTTACACTCTCTTTTTGGCCTTGCACTGTGAGAGGTGTGCCTGGAATTACCGCATCTGCTTAGGTGCTCACGTACCACTTTCTTACTTAGTTGCCATCCAGTTTGTTTCGTTGTGTATATTTAAGTGGGCATCAACTGTAGTTTTGAACAAGCTGTCTCACATTCTTTTGTAAAATGAGATGGGTAAATAGAATCAATAGTTAAATGATTATTCCCGTATAAGTGGGATTTATAGTGGGAGAATACCTTGGTCTCACTCTTGTCACCAGTGAGGAACTACAGCAATGAACTGGAACCTTCAGTAATTTTGTGTTTGTCTCCATTCTCTTTCAGAACAGCACATTAGTTCCAGGAGAAGGATGGAAATTCTGAAAACTGAAATGAATGTTGAGAAAAGGAGTCAAGAACAATTCACAGTGTGAAAAGAGAGATTAAACAAGCTTTATTTAAGAAGAAAAAAGTTGAAATTGTGGTTATCCTTTTGCTTATTGTTTTTCAATTTCCCCAACACGGAGCAGATACCCGTGAGCCCAGATCGTCTCTTTCTTTGGCATGGTGCCCTAGCAAGGTGCTGTGAATATTCCTAACTTACCCAGATGTTGCACTTGAGAAGTTGAAATCTGTAATTAATCTGTTTTGGAATAAAGAGAATGATAATAGGAACAAAGGCCTGGTTGAGAGCTTATTCTAGGACTTTTGGGATCTTGGGTATGTAACATGAGGACTCAGTTGGGAAACACTGTTGACGAGACGACCAGGGTGCTTCTCTAGGCCTTCATACATTGGTCCTTCTTGCCTCTTTCCCGACAGGACTGAGAATCGCCTGGAAAAGCCAGCTTCCTTTCTTCTTCCCCAGCAGCGAGCACCCGCTGTCTGCATCGGAGCCTGTTGGTGTCTGAAGGCCCCTCTTGGTCTAGCAGCGAGACCTCTGCTAAAGGCTCTGGCCTTGAAAGTTCGGCCACGGCATGTAGTGGGGAAGGGACGGGATTGTCTTAGAGCTAACTGTCTCAGTCTGTTCCTGCTACTGTAACAAAACACCACAAACCGGGTAATGTATAAATAATAGAAATTTATTTCTCACAGTTCTAGGGGCAAGGAAGTCCAAGATCAAGGTGCGGGCAAATTTGATACCTGGTAAGGCTGGTTCCTCATACATGGCACTGTGTCTGTGTTCTCACGTGGCAGAAGGGGCAGAGGGGCAAAAAGGGGCTCGCTAGTCCCCGGAGCCCTGTCGTAAGGGCACCAATCCACTCAGGCGGCTGGAGCCCTCATGACCTAATCACCTCCTAAAGGCCCCAGCTCTTCGTACAGTTGCACTGTTCGACATGAATTTTGGAGGGACGTGAATTCAAACCATAGCACGGATCACTTGAGTTACCTTAGGCTCTCAGAGAGGGCCATACCCATCTCAAGGATGCCCGCTTTGAAGTTGCGCCCCAGGGCCACCGTTATGTGAGGTTGCATGATACCATGCACAGGAGTAGTAGTGACTAGTGCGGTTAACTGCATAGACTTCAGTGCCAGGCGAACCTGGTGTTGCCACTAGCGTGAGAGACCCTGGGCAAGTAGTTTAACTTTTGTAAAGCTCCTTTTTGGCTTCTGCAAAAGAGAGATCATAACAGTCCCTGCCTCATAGGATTAAAGGAGTTTAACACATCAACAGCGCTTGGCTTAGTACTTGGCATCTTTCCTGGTTGACCACAATGTTGTATTTTGGTTCATTGCCTTTAATTCTATTAATTGAAACATGATGCATTTAGTTAACTTTTGAAATGCAGATAATCCTCGCAGTATTTATTGAATTTGGGAGCTAGAAGTTATTTTAATCAGATTGCTTTCCAACTTAGCTGGACTTTACTATGGTGAGAAATTGAGATTTTGGTTGGGGAAAGCGGAGAGGAGATTCTAGAACTCTGGGCTAGTTTCAACTGGGATTCTGCAGGTGGGAGGACGATGTGGGCAATTGCACGGAAGCCTCTAAAATGGGAAGGAGGCCTCACCTTTCCCAGAGGTTGCAAGCTGGTGGCCCTTAGGCATTTTATTTGATCCGTAGTGTTTTTAAAACATCGAACATTTGAAAATTGAGAGATTTTGTGTAAAAATCTGGGTTTGGGGTTTTAGATTCTGGATTCTCTTGAAACAGAAAATTAGAGCTGTCAACATGAGGCCTGATTCCTGAATCAGCCGGAACCGAATAATAGCAGCTCCTCCCTTTGGTGGGGCCTACGCTTTCCACTGTGTCAGCCCTGCCCCTCACAGGTGTCCGCTTAGCAAGACACTCGTGCTGTTTCCCCTGCCAACTCTGCCCCTTTGGCACCGGCCTGGCTCCCATAGGCATATGCCTTTGGGACCCCTGCTTTTAAGTTTTAGTTTCTTATCCCACTCCGGGGGAAAGGGTGATGCTGTTCTCCCATTGCTCGTGCGTGGCTCCTAGTGTCCCTCTTAGGTGTGCCTGGACCTCAGCAGCTCAGACTGGAGGAAGGGGAGAGCCAGCAGCGTGTGGGGGGAGAGCAGAGGGACTTCCCCACCCATCACCAGACCTGCGCAGGCCTGGAAGGCACTGGGTGAGGCCTGGTGGACAGTGGCGAAGGGGGTAGTAGGACCCGAGGGTGGAAGCACAAAGGGTGCTGGGCATCCTGGTCCCTGGGAACAAGGGGCAGCCAGTGGCTGGAGGGAAAGGAGTCAGGAAACAGCTTTTTGGAGAAGGGGCTGGCAAAACTAAGGGGCACCGAGGCTGGTTCAGGGCTGGCCTGCAGAGGGGAGCTGGAGAACAGAGCACAGCAAACACAGCTACGTGCCCGGCTCTGTGCTGTGTCCCGAGCAATGGCCGTGAGCAAGACGGATCTGCCCCTGCCCTCTGCCCTCTTCATCCTGGAGGCAGACAGAAAGGAGTGACTGCAAACGTGAGGAAGGCTTCCAAGGAGGCAGTTTTTACCTAGAGGGGCTGGAAAGCTGAGCTGAGACCTGAAGAACGAGAAGTGTGTACACGGAGCCAGGGCGGTGCTCTCCCGGCAGGGAATCAATGCGTGCGACGGTGCTGAGGCCAGAGTTTGGCGTATTTGGCACATTTCAACCCTTAGCAAGAAGAACATCCTTGGCTGAGGTAGGAGAAGCCAGAACAAATTCAGCTTTTAAGGGCTGTGATGAAGGGACCAATACCAAATTTTAAGCAACTTGGGATTTTTTTAGAGATGGGATCTTGCATGTTGCCCAGGCTTACCTCAAACTCCTGGGCTGGAGGATCTTCTCGCTTCAGCCGCCCGAGTAGCTGGGACATGTGCCACCCCACTGGCCAACGTGAGTTTTCCGTTGGGATGCAGCAGAGGCAGGTGCCGTCCATCTGGATCAAGGCCGCGGGGAAGGAATCTGGTTGCTGTACCTTAGTCGGTCTGGGAAGCCCAGGGGTGGACAGCAGGCCTAGCTCCTGTAATTTATGAACCCTGCTGGATTGGTCGCTCAGATTATTCACTGCACTAGTGCCTAGACCTGGCCTTCTCTGAGGAGCACAAAGCACATGAGTTTTAGAGTCAAAACAGAGCTGCTTTGGATTCCACAATTAGCTGTTTGTCCTTACATAACTTTGCTTCCCTCTCTGGGCCTTAGCTGCCCATCAGCGAAAATGGGGATAATACCTCTGGGGGCTTTATAAGGATCAGACGAGGTCACACCCAGCACAAATACCACAGCGCCTGACACTTAGCATCACATCGGTGTTTGCTCCGATTAGTGTAGACATTGTTGTCATTGTTGTTTCCCAGGTGTTGTTAGGAGAAGCCTGGTACATGGTTTGTGCCAGGTCCACGTTGCCTGGTAGTTTAGGTCGCTTGATTCCTCAGCTCCCTCGTTTCCTCCCGGCATTTCTTGAGGGGCCCGGAGTCCTAAAGCAACAGGGCAGCGCTGTCCTCCCTCTGTCCCCCCAGCAGCCCCCAGCCCCGCTGCCTCCCGGCAGTACGACCCCAGGGCGAGTCATCTGACCTCCCGGGGAGGCCTGGCCAAGGAGCCTGGCCCTGGTCTTCCTCCAGAGGGTGGTTGTGGAAAGCAAAGGAAGTAATGGATGGAAAGCCTCTTTGTGAACTTCAAGTTAGTACAAACAGAAAGGATTATTAAAAGCAACAAGTCCTCCACTGATGAAAGCATTTCTTTGGGGAAAAAAAGAAAATAGCACTCAGTCTTAAGTAGGACCCTCGTGGCAGTGGGAAGCTCCCAGCACCTCTGTGGGGAGGGGCGAAGTCTTTTAAGGCGCCACTAGTGTCGTGGTTAATGGTGACAGAGCACAGGAGCTGTTGCCATGATGGTGTTTCCCTCTGTAATTGCATTCACCTCGAAACCCACAAGTAGCAGCAGGTTCCAGCGGTCATTATTTCATTTGAAAAACTAATTGGAAGCGGAGAGAGCCCTCGGATTTTGCTTTTGTTGGGACGAGCAAAGGGACGAGATGAGCAGGTGGGTCCAAGAGGAGGGAGGGGTCTCGGGCAGGCCAGGCGCCTCTCCCGTTCAGCAGCCGCCCCCTTTGTTCTCCTCCTTGGCAGGTCCCCGGCCTGCCTCTCTCTCAGCTGAAGTGCACGGCCTGTCCTCAATGGCCAGCCTTCTCTTCTGGAGGGGCTTTTGTTCCCCATTGTACTGAGCAGCTCCTCAGCAGAGCCAGCGCGGCCCCTTGCAGAGCAGTTCCCACGCCTCACATATTTTCTCGGGGCTCCTAGGGAGAGCAGGTGGTCTGAACCCTGTGAAGAACCGAGTTGTTTGTACGGTTCTGGTGCTGGGAGACTGGAAACCTAGTTTCCAGGCCCTCGCGACTTGGATGGGGCACATCCCTTCCCTGGTGGCAGTGTCCTGGGCTGGAAAACAAAGCGGGGAGGGTTGTTCATCTCCGAGTCCCATCAACTCTGAGATGCCTTGATTTTTTTTGCACTTTTAATCAAAACAGACACCGCACCTTCCAGACTTTCCAGTTGTCGGTCTTTTAGGTTTCGTTTACGTACAGCAAAATGCACAGATCTTAAGTGAACAACTCAATGAATTTTTATACGTATAAAAATTGGTATAACTGGTATAACCACTACCCACATCACAATATAGAACCCCAGAAAGTTCAGTCACCCCAGAAAGTTCACAGACTCTGATAAGAGGTATGCGGAGGCTAGGCGATGTGGGGATATTTGGCCCAGATAAAATGGTTCATGAATAGAAAAAGTTGGTAATCACTGAGGTAGGGACCTCTGGCGAGTGGCGCCAGTTCTCTGCTACCCTTTATAACAAAATTTCTCAAGAAAAATTGTGTCTACCAGCGCCATCCAATAGAAATACAAGGCAAGCCACATGTTCTAGTAACCATGATGAAATAGTAAAAAAGAAACAGGTGAAATTAATTTTAATGTATTTTATTTAACCCAATGTATCTAAAATATTGTCATTTTAATATGTGATCAATATAAATAGATATATTTTATATTCTTTTTCATATTAGGTCTTTGAAATGCAGTGTTTCTTTTACACTTAAAGCGCATCTCAGTTGGTACCAGCCACATTTCAAGCGTTCAGCCGCCACCTGTGTGCAGCGGCCTCCATGTTGGACGGCCAGGTCTATACTCGCAGGCGCTGAGTCCTCTTTTCCCGTTTTCTCTTGAACACACTCGGATCAGACTTTGGCCCCCACCACTGCACCCACTTTGTTCCTGCCAAGGTCATCAGTGGTTTCCACGGTCCCTCCCGTGGTCAGTTCTCAACCGACTTGACCTGTCGTCAGCAGCATTTGGCAGAGCGGATCACGCCCTTCTTGAAACGCTCCCTTCGGTTGGCTGCTGGGGTCCCTCCCTTGAGTGGTTTTCCTGTCACCTCACTGCCTGCTCCTTCTCAGCCTCCTTTGCTGTTCCTCATCTTTCCTCCAAACTTTAAGTGTAGGAGTGCCCTGGGGGTCAGTCCTTGGACTTCTCTACACGCTCTGTGTCCTTCCTGGGTGATCGAACCTAGGCCCTTGACGTTAATGACCGTCTACATCTCTGGTCCCCAAACCCCCAGCCATGGACCGATACCAGTCTGTGGCCTGTTAGGAACTGGGCTGCACAGCAGGAGGGAGAAGCAGGTGGCGAATGAAGCTTCTTCTGTATTTACAGCCTCTTGTCAGATCAGCAGCGACATTAGATGCTCATAGGAACGCAAACCCTACTGTAAACTGCACATTCGAGGGATCTAGGTTGCCCACTCCTTATGAGAATCTAAAGCCTGATGATCTGAGGTGGAGCTGAGGCAGTGATGCCAGCGCTGGGGAGCAGCTGCAAATACAGATTATCATTAGCAGAGAGGTTTGACTGCACAATAAATGTAATGCGCTCGAATCATCCTGAAGCCATCCCCCAACAATCCCCTAGTCCGTGGGAAAATTGTCTTCCATGAAACTGGTCCCTAGTGCCAAGAATGTTGGGGCCCACTGGTCTAAACGGTGACAGCTACCAAACCAAGCCAGCTGTCCAGACCTCTCTCCTAAACTCCAGACTTGTGCATCCCTGTGCCTACTCAACATCCTCGCTTGGACCTTTAATCGGCACCTCACACTCAGCACGCACAAACCCAAACTCCTAATACTCTCCCCGCCCCTAAAGCTGCTAAGCAGCAATTCCATCCTTCCAACTCCTCAAGCCAAAAACTTGTCGGTCATTCTTGACTTCCTTCCAATCCCTACACCCTATCTGTCAGCAAATGGGTTCTACACTAAGAATGTATCCAGAATTTGACCTTTTCTCAGAGTGCCTTTTTTTTGAGACAGGGTCACATTCTGTTGCCTGGGCTGGAGTGCAGTTGCATCATCATAGCTCACAGCAGCCTCAAACTCCTGGGCTCCAGCGATCCTCCTGCCTCAGCCTCCCGAGTAGCTGGAACTATAGGCACATGCTGCCATGCCCAGTTAATTTTTTTATTTTTTGTAGAGACAGGGTTGGTCTCACTATGTTGCTCAGGCTTGTCTCAAACTCTTGGCCTCAAGTGATCCTCTTGCCTCAGCCTCCCAAAGTGCTAGGATTATACCGCACCTGGCCTCTCAAAGTGACTTTAAACATAATAAGTCAGATCAAATTATTCTGCTTAAACTCCACCCTGGCTTCCATCTCACCAAGGGTGGGATCCAAACCCTTATCACGACCCCTTTAAACAAAATTTATAGGAGGCCACTGTTTTGGACTGAGCTCCTGCACTAGGCGCCAATAGACCAGACCAAACCGAATACTTGTGCTAGGTGCCATGTAATCAAACCGAACTTTAAATTGATCCAGTTTTCCAAAAAAAACAGGGGATTCACAGCACCCAATCGGAAGGGGCCCAGGCTACCTGAGCCAGCATAATAAAGAAGTCCCCTCTGCTTTAACCCTGCAAGGAAAGTAACTTTGAAAGGGCCAATCTACTTTTTGTTCCCCGCTTCTGCTTCTTCGGCTGTTTTTTGCGTATAAAGCCCACCTCGGCTCAGCTCATTGGAGCTCCCTGCAGGATGCTGCCCAATTCATGAATCGTTAATAAAAGCTGACTAGCTCTTCAAAACTCAATTGGTTAAATGTGACTTTTTAGCACATCCAAGGGTCCCTAGGAGCTGTCCTCCTGCTGCCTCTTGGCCTCCTTTCCATCCACGCACACCCTCGCACTGCTCCAGCGAGCCACGCTGACCTCCTGCGAGCCCTCCCAGCTCCCGCCTCAGGGCCTTTGTGCTGGTTTCACTCTGCCTAGAATGGTCTTTACCCAGATATCCACCAAACCACTCCCTCTCCTCCTCAGGACTTTACTCAAACGTCACATCGTCAGTGAGGCCTTCATGCACACGCCTTGTGGATATAATAATACCCTGCAGCACTCCCCACGCCCTTACGGTTTTCTCCCGCGCACTCGCCACCATCTGACACATTCTGTTTTTTGTGTGTTTTTATGTCCTCTCCCCATCACGTTGGAATATAAGCTCCACGAGGTCAGGGACTTTGTTTGCTCATGACTGGGGTCTCCCCAGTGCCTAGAACAGTATCTGGCATGTAGTGGGTGCTCTGTGAATGTTTGCTCAGTGAATAAATGGTATTGCTGATAGATGAGCAAGTCACCAGCGGAGGAAGGGCAACTGTGACCCGGGGTAGACAAATATGCTTTGGAGCCTGGTTCTGGGCTGGACTGCCAGGGTTTGAATCTCAGCTCTCACACCCGCCGGCTGTGACCGTGGCAATTTGGTTAAGCTTTCTTTGCCTCAGTTCCTTGCCTGTGAAGCGAGGAGGATGCCAGTGCCTGCCATCAGACTGTGCAGGGAGCACGTGAGATTGGCACTCTGTGAGTGTTTGGTAAATGTTAGCTATTTTTTTTTTTTATTATACCTTGTAATGTCACTTTGGGAAATGTAACTATGTAAAACACATAAAAAAATTAGGCTAAAGATAAAAGAAAATTTACATGCAGACCAAGATGGGGGAATTTTATTGTATTTGCCAAGGAAAGAGTAGGTCAGAAATGAGAGAGGATTAACTGGGTCCAGTTGTGTTTTGGCTACAGGTAGCCTAAGCCACGGGAGGAGTCTTCATCCTTGGGAATTCCTGCTGCAGAAAGAAAGATAACGCTCAATCCGGGGAGTCAAAGTAGGGGCGAGTTAGGGCAGGACACCTGGAGCCAGGGTGACGCTACTCAGGCAGCAGGAGGTGGCCGTTTGGGTTGCAAAGGAGGCAGCGTGGGGGGGAGGGAAGGAGGCTTGCGTGTGTTAGCAAAGTGAATCCCGGTGCCAGCCCCTGCTCTGCCAACCGGCCCCCACCGAGACCCTGGGCCAGTCACTTCCCCTTGAAGAAGCCACCTCCAATCCCCAGACGGGGTCAGCTTCCTCCAGCCTCCCACTCACCACACCCTTAGTGTCTTCTCACTGATCACAAATTGAGTAGCTGACCGTATGAGAACTTGTTTAATTCCTGGCTGCCTCAGTGCACTACGAATTCCACAAGAGCAGGGGCCACTGCTGTCCTGTCCCTGCTATACCCCAGCCCAGAGCTGGCACGTCATGGTCACTGGATGGCGGTGGGAAGATGGCTAAACCTGAACCTCGGTTTCCTTACAGGGCTGTCAGGCGGACACGGGGTGTGGGGGTGCAAAAGCAAGCCCTCTCATCTACGCTGCACTCCACAGGTATAAGAACTCGTCCCTATTTCTGCACTCTCTCGCCCACCAGTGATGTCCTGGTGTTTGCAGCAGTTGAGCTGGAGGCGGAACAATAGCTGTAGCAGCCTCCAGGCCCCTTCCTGCCAGCTCTGTGATCCGGAGCTCTGGCTTTTAACCTGTGGGAGCAAAGCCTGTGTTCTGAGGACTGGCCCTTCTGGGGCCATCTGGCCTACCAAGCCCATAGCAGGTGAATGATTGCCTAATCCCAGTGAGAGGCACAGAAGAGGCATTCTTCTTAGAGACATTACTTTAGAATCCTAGCCTTGGGGACCTCAGAGGTGGTCAGAATGGACCCCTCCTTTCACAGAGGAGGAAGCCGGGAAGGCTGCTGGGAGCAGCTAGTGGGTAGCAGAACCAGGCCGGGGGCTCAGGTGTCCATGGCGCCTCCCCGCCCGGTTCTCACCTCTCCTGTCATCCGTGGCAGGCCTGCTGCGGCCTGTGTCTCTGTAGGGCTGGACACAGTGAGCTCGCCAGGCTTGGGGTTCCTAATTAAGTTGGAAAGAAGGTGAGACAGCTCATGGAGAGCTCTGTTGGGAAGGGGATTTGCTTAATATACAGGTCCAGAAGTGCCAGGCAGAGTCATGCTGGGACACGCTTGTGCTCACAGTTTAAAATGAGGCTCTAAAAACCAACAGAGTTTCTCCAAACAGTTGTGTCATTCTTGGGAAATATCGTCCGCGAAGTGGAGTTTTGTGGGAAGAAGTTCAGGAGGCAAAGTAGGTCTTGGGCCTGCAAGTCCCTGACCTGGGGCCAGCTGCTGCCCCTTCCTTGCCTCACTTTTCCTCTTCTGTAAAATGGGAAACTTCATCCCTGATCTTCCCTGACCCCCAGTCAGAATGTGAGGGCCAGGGAGATGGGGGACAAAGGTTGTCACTGGCTCTCCTCTGATGACAGTGCGTCTGCACACTCCCAGGGTGTGGGAGGCTGGTTTGTCTTTGGTTTTATAGTTCTTTGAACTTGGCAAGGGATCCAGGGCAAGCCTCTCAGATCACCTGCATCAGAATCCTCTGGGACACTTGATTCAGGTTTCTGGGTCCTATCCCAGAACTATTGCGTGAGTAACGTCTTTGGGCACAGAGGCTGAGCCTGGTCTCTGGCTACACACTGGAGACACAGCAGTGGATAAGGTGCGGTCTCCATGGTGCACTTTCTCCCCTTCCTCTAGTTCTTCATGTAAGGAGGGACCGTGTTCTCGGTTTGCTCAGCAGAGCCCCGCACCTTTAGAGAGCAGGGGATTCTTTCCTATTCCTGGCAAGGGAAGGAGGCCCTGAGGCCCCTAGATACACACACACACACACACACACACACACACACACACATACACACACACATACACACACACACACACATACACACACACACACACACTCACACCCTACCTGTGCTTCTGCAGCAGGGCCACCAGGACGCTCTCCAGCGCCATTTGCTTTTGTTCTGCCCACACACCGTCTACCTGACGGCCAAGCCGTACCCTTGCTCCTTGCTCCTGGTTTCTCTCTCTGTGTGGTTAGAAAAAGAGAAATAGCTGAGGTTGCCATTTGGGTAGGATGTGGAATATACCCATTCCAATATCTGGTGTGGACTCTTCTACCCACCTGAATTAGATTCAGCAACATTTCGGGAGGCAGTATACATAGCAGGGAAGAGAAGAGCAGTACCCATGTACACAGTTGCAAAATGTCTCCCCACAGATGATTAAATACGAAGGAGACAATATTAACTTTACAGAGGAGAAACCTGGCAGACACCATGTTAACTGAGTGATCAAAGTCGCCATCCACCAATATTAGGACAAATCGACATCCTGTGCCTCCTGATACCGTGCACTGAGAAGAACACAAGATCACTTCTGTGAATGCACAACCTGAATCTAATCATGAGGACGCGTGCAACAAATTCAGCCTGAGGAGCGTTCTATAAATCATTGGCCTTTACTAATCAAAATGTCAATGTCATGAAAGGCCGAGGAACTATTCCAGATTAAAAGAGACGTGACAACAAAATGGAGCCCATGATCCTAGATTGGATCCTGGATTAGAAAAAGAAATAATTGTTATAAAAGACATTTTGGGAAAACTGGTGAAATTCAAATATGGATTATAAGTGATAATTATACCGTGATTGCGTAAGGGGATGTCCTTTCGTTAGCTGTTAGAAGACACATGCAGAAGTACCTCGGGGTAAAAGGTCATGATGTCTAGAATTTCCTCTCAAATGGTTCCACAAAAAGGATTATACTAATAGATGTGTCTATGTGTTTGTGGGTGTGTAGATCTATATCTAGCTGTAGATATAGTGTGAGCACATCTAGAACAATGTTAGGAATTAGAAGGGTATATGGAAGTCCATGGTAACATTGTTGCAACTTTTTTGTAAGCTAGAAATTTTTTCAACATGAAACTAAAAAAAGGTACAGGCTGTAGAGTCAGGCTATTTGGATCCTAACTCTGCCACTCTTGGGTTCTATGCCTTTAGAAGCTGTTACGGCTCTATACAATGGGGGTAGGAGTCCCTATTTTGTAGGGTTGTTACAAAGATTGGATGAGAAACTGAGCGTAATGGCTGACGCTACCAAGGGCTTCCTGTGTGTCCAGCACTGTCTGCAAATGTCCCAGCGCAGAGCCTGTGTTTCTGGCACGGAGTCATGATCAGATGGTACCTACCGTCGGCATTGTTACCGCAGGAGCCTGGCCTGGGAAGGAGCACATGGTAGGAGCAGAGGTAAGTTGAGGTTTAACCCGGGGACCCTTCTGCTATGGAAGGTTCAGAAATGACAGTTGCTGTGCCACCGAAGAGACCAAACTTGCTCCTTGGCCTCTTGCAGTGGGGCTTCCAAACTCGGATGCACTGGGGTGTGGGAAGAAATCACTAGAACTTCTGCTCACCCCTGCTGCCTGCTCATGATGTCCTGGAGCAGCTTGCGGGCAGACAGCTGGCCCAGCACTTTCCGGTAGCTGTTGGTGAAGATGGCATCTGCGTACCGCCGCATCCTGTGCCAAAGGAGTCAGAGGTCAAAGGGCGGTGTGGGGGCCAGGCGAGAGGACAGCGGGGCTGCACTCACCGTGTCTCGGCAAGATCCTTCTGTTGCCCTTCGTCCCACTCACCCCCAGAGAGACTCGGACCCTGGCTGAGCTGGAGAAATAGCCGGGCCAGTGGATGGCTTGAGCCTGCATCCTCTAACGCCCGCCCCAAGGCAGGGACGCTTGGGGGTGGCAGGAATCCAGGTGCTGCTTACCTGAGGGGCAGGGAGGGGGGCAGGGAGCAGTGGGAGCCACTGCTGAGGGTGAGGATCACGAAGAGGAACACCCAGAGCGGCATCCTTCACCACGGGGTGGCACCTGCAAGACGACAGGAGGGGGAGGTCAGGCGCAGCCTTCGTTCTTGTCCTTCGGAAGCTGTGGGTTGGGAAAAAGAACCCAGACTCAAGTTCAAGGGTTCAAGTTCTGCCTCTATCAGTCACCCGCTCTGACTTCATTTCTCTGTCTGTGAAATGAGCATGATAAAGCTCCCCTGCAAACCTCGTAGGGTTGAACAGAAAACCAACGATGACATAAGGCATTAGAGGTGGGATGTGGGCTTCGGCAAGGGATGAGGAGGAGAAAGCACCTTCCTGGGGGGCCCCTCCGTCACCCCCATCCAGTGTGGCACTTATAGCAGGGAGCAAGGTCAGGTTTAAGTCAGACAAATCTGAATTCAAATCCTGGCTCTGCTGTCACTAGCTGTATGTCCAGGACAAGTGGCTTCACCTCTCTGGGCTTCCCCAACCATCAACTATACCTGGTAACTATACTTCCTGCATTGGGTCCTTGCGAAGATCAGGTGAGATGAGACACGTGAATGAATATATTGGCATATAGGGAATTCTCCATAAACCTTTGCTGTGGTTACTGACATTGACCCACTCAGTGGGCAGGCGCATCCTGTTTTTATTCTGTGTGGAGGGGTCACAGGGAGGGGACAAAGGCTATGTGTGCATCTGCTGCAGTCGCTGAGATTTTGCTGAGGAGTTTTAGTCTGGGAAGAGCCCGGGGAGCCAGTGTGGCAGCATCGCATCATAGATCATGTAATTACCCATAATTGGGGCCTGTCGACACTGTGCTCTCCATTAGGGCACGAACAGTCGGCAGGGCACAGAGTCTACCTCCGCAGGGGAAGGTGCCAACCCCTTCCAGAATGGAAATGCGGCTGGCCTTGAGGGACTCAGCTACCTAGGAATTGGGTCTTCACCTCTCCCATGGGCATCCCCTCTGCCAGCAGGATGCCTACACCACGGGGATGCAGACCCAGACAGAGGCCCCGCCAGCCCCCGGAAGGGCACCATCCCTCCTGTCCCCCATAACTTCACATGCACCCCCCACCCAGTCCTTCCGAGGAGCGATTTCTGGCAGGCAGGACCAGCACTGGCAGGGTCCACCTGGCTTTTCTTAGCTCACTTGCCCTCTCAGGGCATCGACCCCTCTCTTGGCAGACACTAGGGTCTCCCCTAACCTAGGGGTGCCTTGGGCCCCTGGGCAGTACCCATGGGAACTGCTCCCTGTGGCCTGAGACCCCCCGCACCTCCAGAGCTGGAGGGAGCAGCAGTCCAGAACTCAGGGGTCAGGCCCTCCCTCCCCCGTGTGCACCCCACACAATGCGGTTCCCCAGTTCCCACTCGAGCAAACACTTGCTGCCAGGGAATGACAAGGCGCTCACTATCCTGAAGCCAGTCTGCCCTACTTCCAGGCAGTTCTTATTGTTGGGAAGTTTTTCTCATCATGTCAAGCCCGAATCCCATTCTCCTGCAAATATTTGTCCAGCCTGAGCCTGTGCTATTGCAACAAGTACCAGGCCAGAGAAAGGATGAGAACACAGTGTCTGCCCCCGAGGGCTGCCTCCTTGATGTCCACGTGCCACGCCACCCAGCCCTCTGCACCTGCAGCCACGCGAGCCCTGTAGAGTCATTTTGCATCTGGATTAAGCCTTCGCCCTCAGCTCAAGGATCTTCAGTCTTCTGTCCTCCTCATCACACCGTATCTCATCTGGCTCCCCCTCTCCCAACCTTGGCCAGGCCGCTGCTCCAGAAATTTCCTAAGCAGGGAGATCTTTGGAGGCAAACAGAGCCCCATGACACAAACCACTGCTTCCTCTGTCTCCAGCTGCAGCCCGGCTTCCTCACCTTCTTTGCCGCTGGTCTTTGAAAGATTTGGGCATCTCCGGGTCCCTCCCTGATCACCTCACTCCCCTGCTCCGAGGCCCTTGGCTCCCCGCTCCTTCCAGAGTGAAGCCCAAACCCTCTGCCTCCCCACCTCCTGCCCCTTCTCCCTGGAGCTGGCACAAGTGATTCCCAGCCCCTGCGCCCTCCTGGATGGCACAGCCCACCCTTGCACTCGCCCTCTGGAGCAGGTATCACCATCCTCATTTTACAGCCAAGGAAACAAGCCCGGAGAGGAGAAGGGCCTTTTCCCATGGTCCTCCATCAAATTAGTTTCAGAGTGGGCACTTCAGAAGGGGCCTCCCCATTCCCAGGCCAGCAGACTTCCTCCTGCTCCTGTGGGGCAGCCTCCCAGATACAATACCCTATTCACAGCGCTCCCTATTCATGGGGCGCTTCAGAATTCATCACCTGCACATGGGAAACGCTTCTGGAAAAAAAAAAAAAAAACTGAAAGCTTTTGCTCTTGGTCATTAGGCCTCTGAGGAAGAAAGAATGGGGACAAACAGGAACACCTGCTTGACCGGCACCTCCCTATGCACGCCGAGTGGCTTTAGGGAGTCGAAAATACCCTTAGAAGAGGGCAGACTCTGGGGGGCAAGGCACAGTAAATACAGTAACACCCCACTCATTCAACATGAGGCTAAGTGACTGCACAGTTTGGTTAACCAGGAGGCTCAACATTTGCCAGAAACCATGTGCCCAGGGAGAGATCAAGACGCCACAGCAACCTCTGGGCTACGAGAACCTAATCCATGGGGTTGCAAATCCCACCGGACAAAGATGGGGAAGAATAAGAATTATCCAGCTTATGATAAGATAGTAATAGAGGTTGCGTTACCAAGGAAAAAATAGCCGTTGACAGACACATTCCCCATGACAACCCAAGGAGCCAAAATTCACTGAATTAATATAACACGAGCCCAACAGCATCACTGACAGCTCTTTGATGACTGATGGTGTTCTAGAGTTTACAATCTATCAGTATGAGTATCAGTCAGCTCTCTGCAGTGCTTCTCCCTTCTGTGATTAGATATATTTGAGGTCGTCTAGAATCCGGGTAAACGGGCACTTGATCTACATCAGTTGGCACCTTTTGCCAGCTTCATGCCACGAATGCCATTAGAATTCCGCAGATACACCTTTGGCGAATGACAGAGGGCGGCTCTCAAGTGCCAAAACTAGCAAGACCACTTTTGAAAACCCGGGGAAAGAAAATCTCTAACCTTTCTTAAATATTCTGCGTTGAAACTTGAGAACCCCAAAGCATTGACATGTTGATCCAGTTTATACACTGTTTCCCCACCGGTGTTCCAAGTTGAAGGGAATCGAAGGGTTTTTAATGAGGAAGCATCTTGAACTGTCATTCAAAAGGGTGACACCTCACCTCCTTCCAGAAAGGGGTTGAGACGGCTTGTGGGGAAAGACACAAAACCTTCAGGACCATTAAAGCAAGGATCGGGAGACAGGCATGGCGTTAGGGAGGGCTCCAAGGGCAGATAATTGTGTCTAAAACCTAGAGTAAAGAC
>RJWJ010014580.1:0-37643 GCA_004363605.1 Indri indri | reverse complement strand
GCGATCCTACTGTCTCAGCCTCCCGAGTAGCTGGGACTACAGGCATGCACCACCATGCCCGGCTAATTTTTTCTATATATATTTTTAGCTGTCCAATTAATTTCTTTCTATTTTTGGTAGAGACGGGGTCTCGTTCTTGCTCAGGCTGGTCTCGAACTCCTGAGCTCAGAACTATCCGCCCGCCTCGGCCTCCCAGAGTAGCACATTTTTTTTATCCATTCATCTGTTGATGGACACTTAGGTTGATTCCACATCTTGGCTGTTGTGAATAGTGTTGTAATAAACACAGGGGTGCAGGTAGCCCTTTTATACCCTGATTTCCTTTCCCTTGGGTAAATACCCAATAGTGAGATTGCTGGATCGTATGGTAGTCCTACTTTTAGCTTCTTGAGAAATCTCTATACTCTTTTCCACAGTGGATATACTAATTTTCATTCCCTTCAATGGTGTATAAGAGATACCTTTTCTCTACATTCTTACCGGTATTTGTTATTTTTTGTCTTTTTGATAATAGCCATTTTAACTGAGGTGTGATGATAACTCATTATGGTTTGCTTTGTATTTCCCCGAAGATTAGTGATGCTGAGCATTTTTTCATATACTCGTTGGCTATTTGTATGTCTTCGTTTGAGAAACATCTTACAACTTTTAACAAGTTTTATTGTATTTTTAAATAAAAAGTTAAAAGCAAAAACAAAAGTAAGCAAATATTAGGTTATTAAGTATGAAATGTCTGATTTCCTTAAGTACTAAGTTTGACATTGCTATCTTTGACATTTCACTTTGACACTTCTTTCATTTTTATTGTGAAGGCACATCCTCATTCTCTCAGATGCATGGTTTGGCTTTTGATTATCTTTCAAATTTTTATTAGAGCAATTTTTGTGAAACCACAGATAAGTCAAAAATTTGTGTTATTTTCGAATACGAGCTCCATTGTGGAACCAGTGCTGTGCAGACAGCTCAAAATATCAACAAAGTGTTGGGAAGGACGTGGCTAATGAACTCACAGTACATCGATGGTTTGAAAAGTTCCATTCTGGTGATTTTAATCTTGAAAATGAGCATGAGGGCAACTGGATACCAACGTGGATAATGATGAGCTGAACACGGTAGTGGAAGCAAATCCATCTCAACCTACACATGAATTAGCAGCAAGGTTAGACTTCCTATCCTAAAAATATTGGACCACTTGAAACAACTTGGCAAGATAAAGAAACTGAATAGATGGGTACCACATGAATTAAATGAAAGTCAGAAAAGAAATTATGTCGAAGCTTGTCTTTCTTTGCTGTCACAACATAAAAGCAAACCATTTCTATTAATACACTGTATTGTTACGTGTGATGAAAAATGGATTCTTTTTGACAATTGCAAGCATTTGGCACAATAGTTGGATAAAGAGGAAGTGCTGAAACAGTCCGAAACAAAATATTCATCAAAAAAAGGTAATGGTGTCTGTTTGGTGGTCCAGCACTGGTATTATCCACTACAGCCTCATGAAACCCAATCAATCAATTACAGTGGATGTCTACTGCAACCAATTGGATAAATGATTAGGATGCTTTTGATTAAGCAGCTGAAATTGGTCCATAGAGACAGGCCAATCCTCTTGCAAGACAATGCTCAACCACATGTTGCAGCAAAAAATGCTCCTCAAAGTACAGAGACTGGACTTGGAAGCTCTGTATTCACCAGATCTTGCACCAACTGACTGCCACCTCTTCCAGGCTTTGGACCACTTCTTGCAAGGAAAAATATTCAGTTCTCAACAAGCTGTGGAAAATGCCTCTCGTGATTTCTCGCCACTCACTCTCTGGACTTCTTCACTGCTGGCATAAATGAGCTACCATTAAGATGGCAAAACTGTGTCATTAGTTTAGGTGCATACTTTGATTAATTGTATTGCTTCTTGTTTGAGATATAATAAACTAAACTTTTGAATCTAAATTGGACATTTCATATTTAAAGACCTAATAGATCACTACAATATGAGAAATATCATGAAGTAAACACACAAGAGGTCCAATGGCAGGGGGATCTAATATAGCCAGATTTTCAGGAAAAGGAGGAAGAAACAGCATTGATGCTGAGTTCTGACAGATGAAGAGAGATTGGCCATGCAAAGAGAAGCAGAAGAGCCTCCCAGACAGGGGCATAGCATATGCAAAGGGCCTGGGACAGGTGGGAGTTTAGCAAACTTGGGGCTGTGAAAGATTTAGTGTAGCTAGAGCCAGGAGAAAACTGAAGTTGGAGATAAAAGTAAATCAATACATATATCACAATTTGTGAGTCCTCTAGCAGATCCTGTGAGGTCAGACTGAACCTGAGACAATGACATCCTTTCTTGGCTTCTTCCCATTTGCTATCATGCTTCCCCCTTACCCTTACTCATTTTTCCCAGGAGTATTTGCCTAATAAACCATTCACATCTAAATCCTTGCCTCCGAGTCAGTTTTAAAGAAAGTAACAAATCAAGCTGTAAGTCCACCGTCTAAAAATATAGAGGCAAACAAAAATGCAATATTGTTTTCAGGTTATTATTAATTGTCAGAGAAAATCGCATGATTACTGAATGATAGACTTCTTAACATGAAGTTCATAGTGAGCTGGCTAAAAGTCATAGAGTCATACAATTTTATAGCTGACAGAAGCACCTCTGAAATAATCTAATGCAATCTTCTCATTTTACCAATAAACCGAGGCTCAAGCAATTTGGGAATTCCTATCAAGAGCTTGTCAGAAAGGTCATACTTTATGACCCTGTAATCCTCTTTTTATGGAATATAGCCTAAGTAAGTAGTCATAAACTCAAAGATTTATGTATGGAGATTTTCATCGGACTATTATATAGAACAGTAAAAAATTTGGAAGCCATCTAAACGTCCAAAATCCGAGAAAGGTAAACACATTACAGAATATGCATTGACATATTTATTCATATAATAAAAAGGATTCTTTAAACGGACATTTAAGAGACGTGAAAAGCTCACAAGTTGAAGTGGAAAAAAGAATGGAAATAGGCACATTCATTAGGAGAAAAGAGTGGAAGGAATATATCAAATTATTAATGGTGGTTATCTCTGGGTAGGGGATTTATATTTTCTTTTTATACCATTATATATTTTTAAAACTTTCCAGAGTAAGCATGCATTATTTTTATCAATATTTATTTTAAATAAAGGAATGTAAATTGAAGCTTACAGAATTAAAATGACATATTCCAAGGTGAAATAAACACATCACTCGGGGCGGGAACTAGAATTTGAGAATTCCGATTCTTAATCTCAGTCTCTATTTTCCCACAACATGATGGATTTTTGTTTGTGGACCAGAAAAGTTCAAAAGTGAATTGATTGCTTCAACGTTTTTTAGTAACTTCATGGCACAGGTGCACCTACTGTTAAGGATCTAGTTTTTAAAGTCTTCCCTTCCTGCCTTTCTCCATCTGTCTCTCTCTCTCCTCTTGCTGCTTCTCTTATTTCTTTCCTCAGTTTCCTCCATCTCTTTTCCATGCCAAGCTTCTTCGTGCAGCAGAATTTTCAGAGTCTCACTCTGTTGCCATGGGCTAGAGTGCCATGGTGTCAGCCTAGCTCACAGCAACCTCAAACTCCTGGGCTCAAGCGATCCTCCTGCCTCAGCCTCCCGAGTAGCTGGGACTACAGGCATGCACCACCATTCCCGGCTAATTTTTTCTATATATTTTTAGCTGTCCAATTAATTTTTTTCTGTTTTTGGTAGAGACGGGGTCTAGCTCTTGCTCAGGCTGGTCTCGAACTCCTGAACTCAAACAATCCACCTGCCTCGGCCTCCCAGAGTGCTAAGATTACAGGCGTGAGCCACCGCGCCCGGCCTTAGAATTTTTTTTAAGCGACATATCATCAGTACTTTTTCTACGTGAGTGGTTACTTGTAGTCATTTTGGGAAAAGAATAGAACTTTTTTTGGCTAAATAGTAGCTTAAAGAGCCCGTCTTACTCAAGTAAATAACCATTGCTTGGTATAAATGTACAAGGAGGATCTATGTAGTTGTCTCTTCTAGAGTGTTTTTTAAAGTATTCCCTTGCAAAAGGTACATATATTTACACAGGGATCAAGAAGCCAATGGAAAGAAATTAAAGTTTTATGATCGATTATGATTATTTCAATCAAGTTTTCACTTTACATTTGTGGGTCACAGAGTAAAAGTACAAATGGTGGCCTGGCATATGTCTTAATACGTAAAGGTTATAAAGCATGACAATAAATCTCACACTTTGACAAATATACCATTATACTGACTTGGAAGGACAGTTCTAATTTAGAATTTTTGTGCCCATGTGGAGGGGGCTTACTCAGAGTCACCTCATCCCTTTTCTTGCTACCTGCAACTCCATGCCCACTGTGAAGGATCTCACACACACTCAGTGGACACCAGGCTATACATTTAAGTTTCATTCCTAACCCCTCAAATAGCTTTTCCATAATCCTTTCATATGTCTAGATTTTTGAACATTTATAACATAATCTGCTTTTCAGAGGATGGACTCAGAGAGGAGACCCTTAATTGTCCTAAAGGTTTGGGCTGTTTGGGAAGTGATTTCTGAGGTCTTGGCTATCCCCACCATGGCCATGTCTTAGCTGTATGAACTCCTGTGTCCATCGGTGGCATGTGGCCAGAAGAGGGCCAAAGTGAGTCCCTCTAATGTGTGGGGTCTAGGAAGAGTGATTTTACCCAAGTTTAAAATTTATGATGTCAGGAAAATTATCATCACCATTTACTATCTGGATCCAATGGACACTCCCCCCTTTTTTAGAGTTTTTCCCCCAGTGACAACGTTTTTCAAAACTATATCACAATGTAACAACCAGGATACAAACATTGACATGAGGCACTGATATTTTACAGATTTTCCTCAGTTTTATACTCGCGCATGTGTGTATGAATTTAGTTCAGTCAGTGTTATCCCAGGTACATTCATCTACTAGGGCTGCCATAACACAATTCTAAATTCAAACAGACTGGCGAGCTTAAACAATAGAAATTAATTTCCTCATAGTTCTGGAGGCCAGCGGATCAAGAACAAGGTGCCTGGCTCTGCAGACAGCTGTGTTCTTGCTGCATCCTCACATGGCCGTTTTTATGTACATGCACAAGAATTGAGAGAAAGAGAGTTGGCTCTGTTGTCTTCTCTTCTTATAAAGATGCCAGTTCTATCGAATTAGAGCCATACTCTTACAACCTCGCTTAACCTTAATTATCTGCTTAAAGGCCCTATCTCCAAGTACAATCACATTTGTGTCTAGGGATTCAACATATGAATTGTGGGGGACATAATTCAGTTCATAAAAATGTGTGTAGGTTCCACAACATACACCACCACCCTATTGAAAATATAGAATAATTCCATCACCACTAACTTCCCGTGTATCCGTCTCTTGTGACTGCCGCCACCTCTCTCCTGACATGCTCTCCATAGACCACTATTCTGTTTTTCTTTTCTATCATTTCATTATTTCAAAAATGTTATATAAATGCAGTCATACTGTATGTAACCTTTTGAGTTTGTCTGTTTTCCTCCAGCATAATTTCCTGGAGATTCAACAAGTTGTTGTGTATATCAATATTTTATTCCTTTTTCTTGCTGAATTGTATTTCATGGTGTATCTCTACCATGGTTTAACTATTCATGTATTAAAAGGCATCTGGATTGTTTCCAGCTTGGGATTACAATGAATAAAGCTGCTATGAACATTCATGTACAGGTTTTTGTGTGAGCGTAAGCATTCATTTCTCTGGGATAAATGCTCAAGAGTATAGTTTCTGGGTTACATGATAATTGCACATTTAGTTTCACACTTGATCTTAACCAAAAGTCCGAGAAGCAATACATGTTTAGTTTTATAAGAAGCGGTTTTCAAAAGTGGCTCCACAATTTTACATTCTCACCAGCGATGTATGAGTAATCCAGTTTCTCCACATCCTCACCAACATTTGGTTTTGTCATTATTTATTTTAGCCATCTGGTAGGTGTGGCTCATTTGTAGTAATATATTATTGTGATTTTAATTTGCATTTCACTGATGGTTAATGATAGTGAACATCTTTTCATGTGTATACTTGCCATATCCTTTTTGGTGATGTGTCTGTTTTTATCTTTTGTCTATTTTATAGTTGGATTTTTTTGTTTGTTTGTATTTACTGCTGTGTTTTGAGAGTTCTTAATGTAGTCCAGATTTCAATCCATTGTAGGGTTTATGGATTGAAATTTTTTGTGTATCTATTTCAAATTATTATGTATTCTTATTGGATTGATCCTTTTCTCACTATGCTACATACCTCTTTTTCTGTAATAAGTTTCTTTGCTCCATTATCTACTTCATCTGAAATTTATATATCTACTCTTACTTTTTTAAATTAATATTTATGTGGTATATATCTTACCATACTTTTACTTTAACCTAAATGTATCATTTAAATTGAAGTGCATTTATTGTCAACATATAGTTGAGTGATTTTTTTTATTCGCTATATCAATATCTGTTTTTTGATTGATGGATTTAGACCATTTGTATTCAATTTTTGGAATGCTAGAGTTTAAGTTTGTCATTTTTATTTGTTTTCTCTTGTTCTTTTTCCTCTGTTTCTCTTCTCTTGCCTTCTTAAAAGTTATCTGAACTTTTAAAAGATTTCATATTGATTATTTCTAGTATTTTAGTGTATTTATATGCATAGTTTTCTTGGTGGTTGTTGAGGGTATTACAAGTTTATTTATCACATTCTAGTTGTGTAACTTTTTATCACTTTTAGTGAATTTTGGAAACCTCACATCCATTCAGATTCCTTTCACTTTCCCACTTTTAAATATTGGTATCTTAAGGATCATATAGCAGTATATATTTCATTTTAATCAAACGTGATTTGTAAAACTCGTGAGAGAAAGAATGGCTCTTTGTCATTTCATTGTTCCTTTTTCCTTCCCAATGCTCCAAGATCGTGTTGAGTCTGGGTTAGGGGACAAAAGATACCCTAGTTCTATGCCATTTCTCTACTTTTTAAGTCCCAAACTGGTCACCTTTTTTTTTTTTTTTTTAACAATCTCTCAGAGGTCTCCTATGGCTGACTCATTTATTATTTCCAGGATTTATAGTTATGTTTGGAGGTGGAGATCAGTGCAAAAAGTGTTTATATATGTCATTTTATAAAGCATTTTTGGAAGCAAAAATCAAGGGATATTGAAAATGGGTTTTATTAAAATTTTTAATAACAATTTATAGAGTAAACAAAAATTTTATTACATTTGTTTTCTATTTTTGAAGTGACATGTGCCCCAAATGGGCATATCTCTAAATGTAACTACGTCTTTTCTACTGTCATTTATGATCCTGGAATATATCTTATAAATATTGATTCCTAATTTCAAGTACATCTCTGATGAGTACTAACTTATCATTACTTCTGCTTCTCGTTTGTATACTTCTACCATCAAAACAAAACAATTGACAGGTATTTTGAAATCTTTGACAGCTCCTAATTTTGTGGCAAAGAACACAACATTTTCTTTATTCCACAATTGCAAAATATTTTAATTATAGATGTGTAAATATCATTTACTTAACCAGTTGATCATTTCATTTCTACGCTATTCTCTGCTACTCCGAATATTCATGTGCCTTCGGCATTTGTCTATTTACAAACTGCATCAAGCACACTTTGGCACACAGACATCAATAAAGATGAAAGAATGCTGTCCCATTTTCCTTTAGCAAAATAGGATGGTCCAGGTTTGTATCACAAAACACTGCATGATGAGGTTCTTACTCTTGAATGATTACCAGGATGAGAATGACATTGTTTTTTTTTTTGTCCTTAGAAATACATAAATTACACATCAGTTATTGAGTTTGAGAAAATTCATTTCAGGGTATTATCATTTAAATACACATCACCTAAAATTTTACTTGTATGATCAATTTCACCATATTTAGAGTCTGGAGTTAGTGTTGTCTTTTTACATTCACCTACTGATCCATCTAATTAGAGTGAAATTTTCTTTTCTTTGTCTTTAAAGGAAGAAAATAATAAATTGTGAATTTGAACTGAAAGGAGAAAACAAATGTGGTACTTCTTTTACAGTTATTTTTTAAACTTTTATGCAATACTTTAGACTATGTAATAAGGACACCGAAAGATTTTGCATTAGTGACACTTTATTTCATTGCTGTGTTATTCTTCTAAAGGAATTCCTCATTCTTCTGTTTTCTTATTATTTTAATCTATTTTAGCACAGTTGGGTATAATTTATGAGCAATGAATAAATAGCAACATTAATGATTAATAGTAACAATTAGCAGCTTAAATAGCAAGTAAGATGATAAAATAGAAAAATGTTTCAAGATATATAAAAAATATCACTTCAATCCCCTAATGAAAATTAGATTTACATAAAATACAGTGAATCCTTATCACAATTGCAAGGTAGAATTAATTTGTCTATAAAATATAAGTTTTTTTATTTCAATGACATCTAAGAAAGAATAAGATTTATGAAATACACACACACACACACACACACACACACACACACACACCCCTATATTTAGTAAGAACTCCTCAAAAAAGAAATAAAAAATTAAAATTGGGCCTAATGGATCTTGATGTTATCTGGAGGATTAATTTCAACTGATTTGCAGTTGCAGAATAGGATACAGAGGACTCCAATAAGAGAACTTACCATGAGAGGTGGGGGTCTGCAAACGATAAATCTGAGTCTGACTTACAGTTTATATTAATAGTTTTCAAACTTTTTTATAAAGTTTGAAAAATTATGTAACCCCCCTGAGCATTTTGAACTTTTCATGTGTATTTTTAAATCATGTGTTGAGATAGTTTCCAATGATGTAATTTTTGGAATATTTTTGGTAAATATTGATGTTTTCAAATAAAACTTATACCATTCTTCAACTCTAGCCAATGGAATATAAATGCCATAGGACTTTGATTCCTATGCTATTCTTTAAAAAATATGGAAAATTTCTCCATTAAAATTAGGAAGTGTTACCTCTTTCCTTTTTCTCTTTTAACTAGTATTTCCCACCCATTTAGTTTTAATGTCATGCTTAAAGATCTTTTATTGGTCATCTGTATCTACTTCTTTGCAACTATGTGTGTGTGTGTGTGTGTGTGTGTGTGTGTGTGTGTAATTAAATTTATTTTAGTAATAGTTACCATTGTCTCTAAGTGTTACTTTATTTCCTTTTGGATCTAAAAATCTAAATTAATTATTACCGCTAATCAGTTGATTAAAACAAGATAAATATATTGTAATTTTTCTTTTAAAAAACTTATGTATTTATTTTAATTGATACATTGTAATTGTACTTATTTATGGGACACAATTTGATGTTTTGATACATATCTGTGTTGTATAAAGATCCAATCGGGGTAGTTAGCATATCTGTCACCTCATGCATTTATCATTTCTCTGTGGCGAGAACATTCAAAAGTCTCTCTTGTAGCTATTTTGTTACATACAATACTTTACTGTTAGCCATGGTTTACTTTACTGCACAATAGATCATCAGAATTTATCTTTTATCTAATTGTAACTTTCTACCCATTAATCAACCTTTCCCCATCCTCTCCTCTACCTTCCCCTTCCCAGGGCACTTCTCCCCTTCCTACTGTTCTGCTCTCTACTTCTATGATATTCGATTTTTATTTTTAGATTCTGCATATGTGTGAGATCATGCAGTGTTTATTTTTCTGTGTCAGGCATGTTTCACTTAACATGACGTCTCCAGGTTTATCCATGCTGTCACAAATGATAGGATTTCATTCTTTTTTATAGCTGAATAGTATTCCTTTGTGTGTGTGTGTATGTGTATATGTGAGTGTGTGTATACACACTATATTTTCTTTGTCCATCCATCCATTATTAGACACTTAGATTGATTCCATATCTTGGCTATAATAAATAGTGCTGCAATAAACATGGGAGCACAGGTATCTCTTCCACATACTGATTTCATTTTCTTTGAATATATACCAAATATTGGAAATGCTGCATTACATGGTAGTTCTGTTTTTAATTTTTTGAGGGAGCTCCATACTGCTTTCAATAATGGCTTTACTGGTTTATAATCTCACCAATGGTGTGTACATGTTCTCTCTTCCCCATATCCTTGCCAATACTCGTTTTCTTTTATCTTTTTGATAATAGCTATTCTAAATGGTGTGAGGTGGTACCACATTGTGGTTTTGATTTGAATTTCTCTGATGATTTGTGATGTTGAGCATTTTTTCATATACGTGTTGGCTATTTATGTGTTTTCTTTTGAGAAATATCTACCAAGCTATTTTTCCCATTTCTTTCTTTCTTTCTTTCTTTCTTTTATTTTTTTCTGCTGTTGAGTTGTTAAATTCCTTATATATTTTGGATATTGACCCTTTATTAGATGTATAGTTTGCAAATATTTTGTCCACAATCCTGTAGATTGTGTGTATTCACTTTGTTAATAGTTTCTTTGCTGTATGAAAGTTTTTTAGTTTGATGTAATTACATGTGTCTAGTTTTGCTTTTTTTTGCCTGTGTTTTTGAGGTCTTAAAAATTCTTGCCAACTCAATGTTGTGAAGCATTTCTCTCATGTTTTCTTCTAGTAGTTTCATAGTTTGGGTTTTGCATTTAAGTCTTCAATCCATTTTGAGTTTATTTTTTGCATATGGTGAGAAATAGGGGCCTGGGCTCACTCTTCTGCATGTGGATATATAATTTTTCCAGCACCATTTATTGAAGATATTTTATTTTCACTAGAGTGTGTTCTTGATACCTTTGTGCAAAATCAATTGGCTGTAAATACATGCATTTATTTCTGGCCTCTCTGTTTTGTTCCATTGGTGTATGTGCCTGTTTTTATGCCAGTACCATGTCATTTTGATTACTATAGGATTATAGTATGTTTTGAAGTCAGGTAGTGTAATGCCTCCAGTTTTGTTTCTTTTGTTCAGGATTGCCTTGACTATTTGAGGTCTTTTGTGGTTCCATATGAATTTTAGGGTTGTTTTTCTGTTTTTTTGAAGAATGGCATTGGCATTTTGATAGGGATTACATTAAATTTATAGATTGCCCTAGGTAGTATGGACATTTAACAATATTAATTCTTCCCACCCATAAACACAGGATATCTTTACATTTATTTATGTCCTCTTAAACATTTTTCATCAAAATTTTATAGTTTTCAGTGTAGACATATGTCACCTAATAGGTTAAGTTTCTTACTAGGTATCATTATTTTGGTAGCTATCGTAAATAGAATTATTTTAGTTCACTGTTAGCATATAGAAACACTACTGATTTTTGTATGTTTATTTAGGATTCTGCAACTTTGCTAAATTTTTTTATTAGTTCTAACAGTTTTTCTGGTGGAATCTTTAGGGTTTTATATATTTATATAAGATCATGTTATCTGTAAACAGGGACAATTTGACTTTCTACTTTTCAATTTATGTCTCTTATTTCTTTCTCTTTCCTGATTGCTCTGGCTAGGACTTCTAGTACTATGGAGAATAAAAGTGGTAAAAATCAGCATCCTTGTCTTGTTCCTCATCTTAAAATAAAAGCTTTGAGCTCCATGCACTATGATGTTAGCCGTCAGTTTGTCATATATGGCCTTTATTGTGCTGATGTATATACCTCCTATATTTAATTTTTTGAGAGTTTTTTCATGAAGTGACATTGAATTTTGTAGAGTGCTTTTTCCGCATCTATTGAAATAGTCATATGGTTTTTTTCTTTCTGTTAATGTGGCATATTGTGTTTATTGGTTGGCATATGTTAAACTATCTTTGCATCCTTGAAATAAATACCACTTGATCATAGTGAATGAGCTCTTTAATATGTTGTCGAATTTGGTTTGCTAGTAACTAGTTAAGAATTTTGCATCTATATTCATTGGGGATATTGGCCTATAGTTTTCTTTTTTTATTTTGTTGTCGTCCAGTTTTGGAATCAGGATAATGCTGGTCTCATAAAATGAATTTGAAAATATTCCCTGCTTTTCAAATTTCTGGAATAGTTTGAGGAGAATTAGTGTTATTTCTTCTTTAAACTTTTTGTAGAATTCAGCAGTAAAGCCATCATGTCGAGTCTTTTCTTTTCGAGTCTTACTTTGTTGCCCAGGCTAGAGTGCCGTAGCGTCAGCCCAGCTCACAGCAACCTCAAACTCCTGGGCTCAAGCAATCCTGCCTCAGCCTTCCGAGTAGCTGGGACTACAGGCATGCGCCACCATGCCTGGCTAATTTTTTCTATATATTTTTAGTTGTCCAGCAAATTTCTTTCTTTTTAGTAGAGACGGGGTCTCACTCTTGCTCAGGCTGGTCTCGAATTCCTGAGCTCAAATGATCCACCCGCCTCGGTCTCCCAGAGTGCTAGGATTACAGGCATGAGCCACTGCGCCTGGCCTAGTCTTTTCTTTAGTGGATTCAATTTTCTCACTTATTAGTTTGTTCAGATTTTCTACTTCTTCATAATTTAGTGTTGGTAGGTTGTATCTGTCCAGGAATTCATCCATTTCCTTTACGTCACCAAATTTGTTGGCATACAGTTTATAATAGTCGCTTATGATCTTTTGTATTTCTGTGGTGTCAGTTGTAATGCCTCCTTCCTCATCTTTGATTTGATTTATTTGAGTCTTCTCTCTTTATTTCTCAGTCTAGTTAAAGATTTGCCATTTCTATGTTATCAAAAAAACAATTCTTTATTTCACTGATTTTTATTTAAGTTTTTATGTATTTATTTTTTATTTCTTTTTAGACACAGGGCTTACTATTTGCTCAGGCTGGCTTTGAACTCTTGGCCTAATGTGATCTCCTTGCCTTAGCCTCCTGAGTAGCTGAGATTACAGGCATGTGTTGCAGTGCCTGGCTAGCTAGTTGATCTTTTTAATTGTTATTTTTTGTTAGTCTCTATTTATATTTCTGCTCTGAGTTTTATTATTTTCTTCCTCCTAACAATTTTAGGTTAATTTATTCTTGTTTTTCTAGTCTTTGAGAACTATCATTAAATTGTTTATTAAAAACCTTGTTGTTTCTTGACGTGGGCATTTATTGCTATAAACTTCCTTCATATAATTGCTTTTGCTGTTTCCCATAGGATTTAATGTGATGTGTTTCCATTCTCTTTTTCTCTAGAAAAGTTTTAATTTAACTTTTAATTTATTTTTTAACCCATTGTTCGTTTAGAAGCATGTCGTTTAACTTCCATATATTTGTAATGTTTCTGAAGTTTTTCTTATTGATTTCTAGCTTTATACCATTGTGTTCAAAAAAGATGCTGGATATGCTCTGCATCTTCTTAAATTTATTAAGACATGTTCTATGCCTAACATGTGATCTGTTCTGAAGAATGTCCCATGTGCAGTTGGGAAGAATGCATATTCCCCAGCTGTTGGATGGAATGTTCTATAAATGTATATTAGGTCCATGTGGTCTATGGTACATTTTAAGTCAGATGTTTCTTTCTTGATTTTTCTGTCTGGGTGATCTGTCCATTGCTGAAAATGGGATGTTGAAGTCCCTTACTTCAACTTGTATTGCAGTCTCTCTCTCCTTTTAGGTCTGAATAGAGTAAATCTAAAAGAATTGTTACTAAAAATCAGTTGCTTAAAACAACAAATATATTGCACAGTTTCAAAAGCAAAAATAAAATTAAAATTGTGTCATAGGGATTCTTTCAATATTATGGATGGATTTGGGATTTATATTACCTTGATTAAAATTATAGTGAAATATTTCTTGGTGGGGAAGGAGAGTTTGAATTCATACACTTTCCAAAATATTCCCTAGGAATGATAAGTATTTATTTGGAACGTAAAAGAAAGAGTGGTTATTTGTACGCAGTGCCCTGCTGTAGTCAGAGCTGCACTTTGTAAGGTTGATTTAATAAGTATAATGAAGTGTCTTATGTTACCTCTTCAATACCAATCACCTTCTGTAGAGAAATATTTGTTTGTAGTTCAATTTACATTTTCGACTTAGAGAACTATAATAAACTGAAGTTTATACCATGAATATTACGTGTAGATATCTTGAGAAATTGGCAGATTTAAATTTACATTATTACAATATTAATAGCCTAAAAAACATTACCTGAAATATGGATACTAAACTGTTAACTTCAGTTATAGTCATATTCACAATGATTCATTTGTATTTTTGTTTCCATTTACACATTATAATTCTTAATGATACGATTGTTTAATGTTACTAATTTCTTTTTAAAATATACATAAAGGAAAATAAATTATTTTATTAAAAATACAAGCTTTAAAAAGTTGATCGATTTGACCAGCTTCATGATTTCCAGTGAAAAGAGAAGCAAAAATCAGCTGCTAGCTATGTCTAAATGATTTATAATAGCAATGTTTATTATTTTTAATCTATTAAGTTTACTGACTATTCATTCTATTCTATTAGAACTCAGTTTATTTAATCTAAAATATTGAGTATTTATTGGAAACAAAATTTGTTTGTTACACTATTACATTTTATTTTTCTAAGGGGAAATCTAAGGGAACTGTATGCATGCATAATTTTTTACATCTTTCTTTACTTTCTTGAGTATAAACATTGATGTTGAATTTTCAGAATTAAATTTATTTTATAACTTTAATTGCATTATTTATTAAGCAAATGTCATAAATTGCTATGGTAGGCAGAATAAAGGCTTTAATCCCTGGAACATGTAAATAGTTTGCCATGTGTGGCAAATGGAACTTCTCAGAGGTGATTAATATTATAGACCTTGAGACTGAGAAATTACCTTGGATTATTCAGGTGGGCTTACAGTGAATTAAACATAACCTGTGCATTAGTTTTCTGAGGCTGCAGTGACAAAGTAGTATAAACTGGGTGGCATAAACAATTGAAATTTATTTTTTAGTAGAGTTGGCTCCTTCTGAGGTCTGTGAGGGAATCTCTTCCGTCTTTCTCCTAGCTTCTGGTAGCCTCAGATGTTCCTTTGCTTGTAGATGGCATTTCCTCTGTGATTTTACATCATCTTCCCTCATATGTCTCTCTGTTTGTCCAAATTTCCCCTTTTCCTAAGGACGCTAGTCACATTATTAATAGATTAGAGCCTACCCTAATGACTCCACTGTAACTTGGTTACCTCTATAAAGACTTTATCTGCAAATAAGGTCACATTCTAAAGTACTGGAGGCTAGGACTGCAACATACTTTTTGTAGCAGAACCCAGTTCAACCCATAACAGCCTATATTATATATTTTTATTACTATCATTACTAAACTGGGAGATAAATCTGTGTCAAGCAGGCATGTTATGCCACATACTGTTCTATGTGTGGACCCCAGGTGGTCAAAATCCATATTCTGTGAATGCTGCAGAGAAACAAGAGCTGAAAAAATGGCAAAAGATAAAAAATATCTTCCAGAAGTGCCAGAAAACCAAAGTCATTGTTCAAGAATTGGTACGTGAGCTGTTTATTATCTCTGATTCAAAAAAGTCTGTGGTCACGGCACCTTTGCCAGAGGCCTGTAAACCGTGCTATAAATGTGGAAAAGAATGAGGATGGCTGACTTTTAATCAAGAAAACAAAGAAGCTGTGGCAGTTTTCTTCTTCTTTTTTTTTTCTTAATGTAATGGTACCAAAACTAACTCTTATAATAGAAAAATGATGGTTATTATTTTTAAAAATTTACTTTTTCTTTAACACAGCACTGACATAGTCTCTTTAACATGGAAATAATCATTTACATTTTACAAAATGCTATACAGCAATAACCTGATAGGGACCAGTTATTTATAGCAGATTCAAGTAAAATACAGATTTTGTGGTGAAATTTTATAGGACGCTTCAGTATATTTCTTTTGTTTTTGTTATTGTTATTTTTTCAAATTAAATGTAAACTATTTCTTTCTGCAGTAAAACTGAACTGCTTCAAGTTTAGTGCCAGATATATCGAGTAGTCATCTCAACTCCAATTTAACTGTGGCAAACTCCTTTATCTTTTGAATCATCAACAAAATACCAATAACATCACTGAGAGTGAACGAGGCTGATGCTACCACTTATGTAGTTATGTTAAATAGTTTGTTTCATTAAACAATTGGTTTCCAACAGTGATAATATCTTACATTTTTTAATGAAATGTATTGGTACATATTTGTTTTTAGGATAAAAGATTATTCTCAAGTTTGTGTTTTTTAAGAGAAATACATCAGATATAACTATAATTGCAGCCAAACTTGATAAATTATACGATGTAGAAGATAGCTATGCAAACAGTTCATTGGGGAAACACTTGTGAAAGATAAAGGGGTAGCAGAATTGAATAGTGAAAATCTTCAAAATATGATACAAAACTGACATCTGTAAAAGCAAAGGAGGAAAGAAGCAGGATTGCACAGGGAAAACTTCCAGCCATTATGTACATTGGATAGTGTTTGCCAACCCAACCAGGAGGTCCAAAGCCAAGATCACCCACTAGAGAAGAATCACGTTGGGCAGCAATGGACAAGTCCTTGTACCTACACTATAACCAGTGGCTGGCTGGGCTCCAAAGGTAAGGCAGATCCTGAAGCTCCTCAGGTAAGGTCTATTTGCTGATAGTACTCCTGTTAGCTGAATAGCAAGTCATTTCATGAAGGGCGATTGCATTGTTATACTTCCGTGGCTACCACAGTCTATGCCTTATACCGCATGGGTCCACCTCTCCATACATGGTGGGCATGCAGCTTCTCCATGACTCAGATATCTGCCAAATCAATGTATTTCCCCGTATTCAATCTTTTGTTTTAGCCTCTTGATCAAACACTTTCAAAATATAGTCCTACAGCCATAACCAGCTCCTGTTAATACATGCTGGTTAATTAATTCTTTCGTTGTTGTTATTGTTTTGTACAGCTTTACTGAGATATATTTCACTCCATAAAATGTATCTGTTTAGTGTAATACAGTTAAGTGGTTTTTAGTATATTCACAGGTTTGTGCAACCATCACCAAAATCTATTACCAACACATTTTCCATATTCCCTAAAAATGTTCATACCCATTAGCAGTCATTTCCCATTTTCCTGACACTCAGCCCCTAGGAACCGCCAATATGCTTTGTGTCTCTGGATTTGCCAGTTCTAGACATGCCACCATACAATGTATCATCTTTTGAGTAAGACTTCTTTCATTTGGCTTAATGTGAATAAGATTCATCCATGCTGTTATGTATCTGTATTTCATTCTTTCTTTTATTGCAGAATAACACCTATATGGATATACCAAATTTTGTTACCCATTTATTGGTTGATGAATATTTATGTTGTTTCCACTTTGAGGCTATTATGAATAATGTTGCTATAAACAATCATCTATAATTTTTTGTGTGGAAATATGTTTGCATTTCTCTTGGTTATATACCTAGTAGTGGAACTGCTGGGTCATTAATGACTCTAGTTTTATTATTTTAAGAAAATGCCATGCTATTTTCCAAAGTGGCAGCACCATTTTATGTTTCCACCAGCAATGTATGAGGATGTTCAAATTTTCTGCTTCCTCACCTACTCATCTTATTATATGTCTTTTTTATTTTAGCCATTCTAGTGGGGATAAAGTGGCATCACATTATGATTTGGACTTGCATCCTAGTATTGACCAATGAGGTAAAGCATCTTATTATGCCTTTATTGACCATATGAATATATTTTGGGGGGACGTATCTATTCAAATAATTATCCCCTTGTTTAATTGGGCCATTTTTTATTGTTGAGTTGTAAGAGTTCTTTATATATTCTCGATACTAGATGATTATCAAACATACGATTTGCATATATGTTATCCTTATGCCATTACTACACTGTCTCGATTACTGTAGCTCTATAGTAAATTTGGAAATCATAAAGTAAGCCCTCTAACTTTGCTCTTTTTTTTAATGTATTTTGGTTATTGTGGGTCCTTTGCATTTCTATATGAATTTTAGTATCAGTCTATTAATTTCTGAACAAAAAAGGAGGTTGGAATTTTGACAGGGATTAAGTCTTTCAATCCATAAATATAAGAAAGCATTTCATTCATTTGGATATTATACAAGTTCTTTCAACAATGTTTTTTTGGGTTTCAGTATATAATTCTTGTATTTTATCTTTTTAATTTTATTATAAATAGAATTATTTTTCTTAAATTTCAGTTTGAATTGTTTATCACTAGTAAATACAAATAAAATTGAGTTTTTTATATTGATGCATCCAGCCACATAGATGAACTTCTTTATCAGTTATAATAATTTTTTTTAAAAAAAGTAGGAATTCTAATTGTGGATTCCTTGGCGTTTTTAATATACAAGATTATGCCATGTTGAAATTACATAGTTTTTCTTTTTTATTTCCATTTAAAATGCCTTTTATTTCTTACTTCCAGTTCATTGTTAAATAGAAGTGTTTTTCCCTGATCTTGGTGATATCAGTCTTTCACCCTTAATTATGATGTTAGCTGACGGTTTTTTGGTTTTATTTATAGATAGCTTTTATCAGGTTGAAGATGTTTCCTTCCATGTCTAGATTGTCGAGTGTTTTTATCATGAAAGGGTGTTGGATATTGTTCATTATTTTTCTGCATTTCTTGAGATGATAATGTGTGTTTTGTCCTTTATGTTATTAATACAGTGTATTACATTGATAGATTTTCAGATATTAAGTCAACCTTTCATTTCTGACATAAGATGGAAGGTTATATATTGACTTGATATTTTTCTTTTTTAATGTGCCGTAAACAGGTACAATTATATATTGCCCTTGGAGCACTGCTTTTGCAGTTGTGTTTTTTGGTTTTATTTTCTAATCTCCCCATGTGATTTCTTCTTTGATCTATTTGTTATTTTGAAGTATGTTGTTTAATTTCCATATATTTGTGAATTTCCAAAATTTTCTTTCCTTTTTGATACCCAGTTAGGTCCATTGTAGTTGACCATTTTTTCTATTATTTTAACTTATTTAAGTTTATCGAAGCTTTTTGCATGGCCTTACACATTGTTTATTTTTAAGAATATGCCTTGTGTGCTCCAGAATAATGTGTATTTGCTGTTGTTGGGTGGAGTGTTCTATAGATGTGTATAGATGTTCTACAGATGTAGTTTGTTTATGACGTTGCTCCAGTTTGTTTATAATTTTAGTCAAATTCTTTATACCCTCGTTTATCTTCTGCCTAGTTGTTCTATCTATTATTGAAAGTGGAGTATTAAAGTCTCCTACTATTATTGTTGAATTGTGTATCTCTACCTTTAATTCTGTCAGTTTTGCCTTATGTGTATTGGTGCTCTTTTGTTTGGTGAATATATATATATTCCAATTGTTGTATCTTCCTGAATGATTGGTGTTGCTCCATAAATTAATATTACTATATTAGAGACAGATATGATCTCAGGAGTTTTGCAGGGCTCTGCCCTGAAAGAATATGTGAACATGTTAGTTTGCATATCAAAAGCTGCTCCACCTCAGGAGGGCATCTCAAAGGTCAGTAGCAGCTGCTTTCCAAGGTGACTGCTGTGGTCTCAACCCCATGGATCTCACCTGCTTTGAAGGACAAAGCAAGGTCTACATGGAATCACAGGATGAGAGCTGATTAAAGAGTGTCCACCCAGAGACAGATACCTGCGGCTAAAAACAATTAGCTCAAGGGACAGTTCCTGCTTGACTTCTGATGACCTGTCTCTATCTGCAAATACTAGATAAAGAAATATGGAGCCACTGTATTTCTGTTTAACCCTTCTGTTAAGTAATAGCTTTATCTTAGAACTTAGAAGTTTATCCTTGAAAGTTTTTGTAACCAGAGTTAGTTAAGGGATGTATAGAAGCCTTTTGAAATACTTATAACCCAAAACAAACTACCTGTTATTGTGTAAATCTGTTGTCCCTGGTAACTGATCTCCGTATCTATAAATACCCATGTGAAACTTTGTTTTGAGCCTTATGATTAATGGGGACATTGTAAGGACCCCTAAGTATCCTGCTTTTTGCCTTTTATCTTTATAAATCTATAAAACTATACCTTCATCTTTGTATTCTTTTATTTCTGTTATTTTCCATTTTCTATTATTTTATTATCCTTTGTGATGACCCCTACCTAAGGGACCCGATATTTTGCTGGGAGCGTAGCTAACTCCCCACAGATTGGACCCCTTTTTCCTATGAAATGTACTTCTTTATCTCTAGTAACCAATTTTGTCTGAAAGTCTGTTTTGTCTGATATTAGTATAGTCACTTTAGCTCTCTTTGACAGCTACTTGTATGATATTTTTTCTATTATGTTACTTTTTAACTATTTGTGTCTTCGAATATAAAATATGTCTCTTGAAACAGAATATGGTTGTATTATGCTTTCATACATTCTGACAACCTTGCCTTTTAACTGGGACATCTAATCCATTTACATTTAATGTAATTAATGCTAAATTAGCATCTATGTCTGCTTTTTTTGCTCATTGTTTTCTATGTCTCTAATATATTTTCCACCTCTATTCCAAGATCTCTTCCTTCTTTTGTGTTAAATACATATTTTCTAGTGTATTTTTATTAATTTATTTTTTAAATTTCTTTTTTGATTTTTAATACTATTATATCATGCTGGTTAATGCTTGCAGCTACTTTCATATGTAGCCTCTTTCTTTTCTTATCAGGCCCATTGCATTACCAGCTTAGTTATTGATTTGGTCCTGCCAATGACAAACATGTCTTTGGCTTGAAAGCTGAAGCAAGTCCTGAAAGTGATTCAACTTTGTATTTTAGCTATCTGTGCTTTTTTTTTTTTTAATAGCTAAATAGCAATTTCTTAATGCAAAATCTGAGTATCTGAGTAATTCACCTTTGTGATTGCTATAGATAGCATATGGGGTTTTCTTTTTTCTTTTCAATTATTTTATTATACATTAATTTGTTTTCATTACCCGGGGTTTCATGATTCCATCAAGGCCCAAGGGCATAAATTTTTGTGTCCTCTGACCAAATAGCTCACTGGTGACTGGGACAAATTTTAGAAATATCGAATGCTAAAAGCTGGTATAAAACTCAATCATACATGTTTCATGTTTAACTGGAGAGGAAAATATTATCCTATATTATTATTATTCTATCTTACTGATACATTATAAATATCCCCAGTGAACTTGAAATTAAAATTTTTATATCTTTGTAACTTGAATGTGAACTTCATAATTGATCCATAGCAACATTAATATAGGTTTACTTAAAATATATGTGCTATCCCTCTGTTGTTTGAAAGCCCTTTTGTGCTATCTCCCTGTTGTTTGAAAGCCCCTTAACCCTAGGGTTTTGACATCCTCTGAATTCTAACAATCTGTTAGTATCAGGTAACTTTACTTCAAAGAAGCTTTCCTCTCCCTATTTGAACTTTGACATCTATACTGGCTTACTTCCCACCTAGATGTCCTTTCCACTCAATTCAAGCTCTGTCACCCTAACCTAGGTGCCAATGCCTTATATAAAAACATTAGTCACCCACCCCTCATTCTACAATATCCTGCACCCAGCTGCCCTGGGACTCAATTCTGACATCTGACACCAGGCTTCTCTCCTTGGTTGATTCCTCACCCTCTTTGGGCTCCAGCACCTGGCTATGGACCATCCTACCTCTTCTCCCCATCTTCCATAGTGTTGACATCTACCTCCTTGGCACTATTTAATAGCTAATTAAATGTTAGTTCTTAGATATTTCCCCCTCCTGTCCCTAACTTCTTTCTCTCTCTTTGTAGTGGATATTATTGAAAACATTAAAATCAACTAAATTTTATAAGGGGGGTTGATGAAACAGAACCTACAGAATATCACTCACTTCTCAAGTCAGAGTGATAGTATCTGGATGAAAAGGGGAAAAGAAGCATTATACAATTCTAAGAATATTAAATGCCTTAACATAATATAGTACACTCAGATAATCTCAGCCAGACTTGAAAGGGATATGTATTTTATCCAACCATCTTTATGCACATAAATCCCTTGTTAATATTCTCAGAAAAGAGTTGCACATATTTTTTAAAAAATAATTTTAATGGTAGAAAATTCAATACTGTAGCAGTTACTTTTAGGGTCTAATTTTATGATCTGTAACCAAAATGAAGGAATAAATTTTATAACATAAATTATTCTTTGCTCTCTTCCTTTTTTTCTCCTTTCCTTGGAATTTGTATGTGCTATTTTATATGGCAATATCTTTGCAGATGTGATTAAGGATCTTGGGAAGATTATACTGGATCATCCTAGTGGGTCCTAAACGTGTTCACAAGTATCCTTAACAAAAACAAGGCAGTAGAACATCTGACATGCACAGAGAAGACAATGTGAACATGTTGGCTTTGAAGATTAGAGTGATGCTACTACAAAACAAGTAATGCCAGCAGCCAATTGAAGGTGGAAGGAGGAAGGAACAGATTTTCCTCCAGAACTTCCAGGAGGAGTATGACCCTGTAAAACCTTAATTTGGACAAATGAAACTTACTTTGGATCCCTGGTCTCCGAAACTGTGAGACAATAAATTTCTGTTTTAAACTGCCTGGGTTATAGAAAACTGTTACAGCAGCCACAGGAAACTAATACTCATGGTATCCAGGCAATGACTCTCTGAGAAGGTGATTTTTGTGTAAAGATCTGATGGTATGAGAGGTTGAGGCACAGAAAGGTCAAAAGTTAGAGTTAGGAAAAACATTTACAAGACTTTTAAAGAGATTTTTATTGTAATTCTTTAATTCGGACTTGAGTTAAAAGGAAATGACATTTGCGCTGAGTCTTGAAGAAAACAGTCAAAATATTATAGGAAGAGAGAATAATATGTGTAAAGCCTTGAAAACATGAAAAATTTAAGAATACTCTAGGATATTAAAAAATTTAATACTTTTCTGCATGCACCTATCAATTAGAAAGAGTTAAGAGCAAAATATGTCCTTTGGTATATGATAATGTTAAGCCATAAAACATGTATACAGCAGTTTCTTTTTCAACTTGAAAGTCTACTACTTGTGTAGAAGAAAAGTGATCTATAACTTGTACTCAGATGATTAAATGGTGTTCTTAAAAAGGTAAAGGCTCTTCTTGGCAGTGAAACTAGAAGTTATTTCATCTGATTAGGAATCACACTGAAGCTGACATCTTATCACATGTTCAGATGCATTATGATTCATTTCTATGAGGTAACTGAAAAGAAATTCAGCAAGTTAAGAAGTTCTAAATTTAAGGTGCATAACGGTTCAGTAGAAAGCTGTACGTGTCTCCATTTATCTATCTAACTTTCTAATGATTACTGTATCTCGGTCATTTCAATGGATGAATTGAAGTTGAGATTCATTGTTGATTTACTTTTTCTGGCATATATACCAGTATTCATATACCAAATTCCATATGAATAATATGCATATAAATAATAATAAAAGTATTTATGAGGTCTTTATACATGCCAGGCACTCTTCTAAGAGCCTAATGTATATTATCTGGTTTCATCCTTACGACAATACAGTAAACATTACCTCCATTTCTAAGATGAGGAAAGTAAATTATATTTTCAAAATGGAAGCAGAGTACTTAATAATATATTTATAAAATTATTTGAAAATGTCTTAATTTTTAGCTCTTAGCAATATAAGTAAAAGAGTGCAAGGCTAAGATAAACCCTGGAGTTAGTTATTTTGAAGCAATATTAGAATGTCAAATATGTTAGGAAGCACAAGTACAGGCCAAGGAGATGGAATCATACCAGATATAAGGGTTGTAGATTCCAAGAGGTAAATGGAGTGATTGTCCAATTTAGAGCTATAAGCACAAGGTAAGATCAGATATTGACAGAGGCAAATAAGCTACCAAGACAAGAAGACTCAGTGATTACATATGGGTTATATAACAATTCCATTTGACTGCATCTTGTAGGTGCAAGATCTCTTTTTATCAGTGGAAAAGACGTCTGAGCCCCTAGATAGTGTTTCTGGTGTGAGCACTCTGGGTAGGAAAGATCAACACATAGGTGGAGTGAATGTTGACTCCAATAAGGACAAATCTCTGTCTCCTTCAGGGCATAGGGTGTTTGATATAATCTGCCTATAATCAAGTGGCTGAGTGTTTTTCTCCAAGAAATGGTCATAGTTAGAGGGCTTCTGTTGGTCTCTGTTACTGGGAGGTGAAACTTTGAGAAGTGAAAAAATGAGCCCTTGCTGTTGGACTTATCACATAAATGTCAACATATAAACTCTTTTCATGGATCCACTGGGCCAGCAATGGGAGAGTCTACCTTAGGTCATTTCTACCCCTACACACATCAGACAGTCAAGTACACAACTGGAAGTGCTGCCCATTGCATTTCCCATTAGCACTACACTTTAAGGCCACTCACAAGCTGGGCCGTGATGCAGCAGCTGGCCTTTTTTGGCTAGCAACCACTTTCAGCCAAATGTAGCCTATCTGTTAACCATACCCAAGTTCTTTCTCCCATCATTTGGCTGAAAGGAATTCTTACCTCTTACCTTTAGTAGCTGTACGTGTAGGTATTCGTTGTACATATAGGTTTAAAAAAAGGCATCCATGTAATAGAGATAGTCGATAAGGTATCTGTCTTACCTGTTCATGTAAAATACTTTGCCTTCTGAATCTGCCTGAAATAATCCCAAACATATAATTTTATCATCCTATGGATGGCCACTATGCCCGATTAACCACGTGGTTTTGTGGATTTCACAATTCCCAGCTCACGGTAGCCACTTTCACTCTCACAGGCACTTGGTGTCCCAAGGTCAGCCTTTTCTGCAGTTCTTACACCATTAAATAAGACCCTGGTCTATTTTCATTACAGTCAGCAGCTGCAGGTGATGAGAGTTTCCCTAAAATCTGCTAAATCTGCAAATGGGACTTTTCACAATTTGCCTAAATTGACAGTGAGATATCCTTAACTTATCATTTTCCTTTTACAAGGTTTCCTTTGCAGTTAAATTAAGCCAGTCCACTCCAGACTCCTTGTAATTATCCCTATCCCATGTCCTTCTAGAGCCACAGCAGCCACATGTCCTAATGCCTCACTATTTACCTGAATTTCATCCCAGTTCCTTGCAGGTAAAATCTTTAGTAATTGTGATGCTATCATATACCAGGTGTTATCACCTCCTTGCTAATAACAGTGCCCTAACATCTACCAGAACAGGGAGAATTCATCTCAATAATCCATTCTAAGGGCCTTTTTAAAATATATTTGTTTCCCTAAAAATAGAGCCAAAGGCATGTGGTGTATATGTTCCTTCTTTATTAGAAATTGCAATTTCACAGAGAAAAAGTGAAGACAAAGTGGAGCTGAGACTAAAAGGAGGGAAAGCCAATGCAAGAATGAATTTTTGAGTTGACGACTGTTATGTGAGAAACATTGCTCTTCTCAATGGGAATGTTTCCCCATAGCATTATAAACAGCATCTTAAAACTGCCCACTGGAGGACAGCATAGGGAAGAAGGGGACACATTTATCCACAAGCTCAGAGTTGTGCCAATAAGTTGTTAATTTTCTGGCACTGTTGGATTGATGCATGGGGGTGCTGAGGAGTGTCCCATAGCAGTGTCAACAGAGAAGTCGTGGGGCAGAGGCACGGTGCATGGTACAGGCATCAGTCAGGGATCTACCAGGCTGTACCTGTAAGAACTTGGGCATGACCTACACAGAACTGGACCTGGACCCGGCGGGGTCAGCTGAAACAAGAAACAGGTGAGGCTGAGAGGATCTGAGGTTGTAGCATCTCTTATATGAACACACAAAATACATAAAATCTATGAGAATTTTTCCTGTTCTGCCTCAAATCTGCTTCTTCTCTTGTATTCTCTGTCTCAGTGAATGACACACTTTTTCACCTACTTGCACCAGGAAAAAAACAAACAAACAAAAAAACTCAAAAAAAACTTAGTACCTTTATTAAAAAAGCCATCTCCCCAGAATTCAATCTGTTCCCAAAGTGGCATATTTTGACTGCAACATATTACTCAAATCTTTTCACTTGTTTTAACCTCTCTTTGGTATCCTCTTCATAATTCTCATCATCATGATTATCTCTGAGCTAGATTACTGTGATCGTCTTCAGTCCTGTTCCATTGCCATAGAACAAACAATTCTGATTATAGCTCTCTTTACAAGTTTAAAATTTTCAATTATTCTCATTCCTAAGGAAGAGTCTCCTAAGCTTTATAAGGCCCCTGCTGCCTGCAGGCTTATGTCATTTTTCTCTCCCTTTCAAATCAAACTAAATGTCTTTGGCTCCTCAGGAGAGGACATTTTCTCTGTCTCCGCACATTCTCATTCCACATGAAACATTACTTTCCAATGTATTTACCTGTTAATTTCATCTCATCGTTCCAGTTTTAATTTCATTGTCATTTTATAAAAAAAAATACTTCTCAGTCCTTGCTCTGCTTGGTCAACCTCAGATACACTGAATAATATATAATCGTAATATAATAACATCTCTATCCCCTCTTATTACCGTTCTCAAAGAATCTTGCAACTTCTTGTTTTAGCTTCCCTTCTGGAGTTGTGTCTGAGCCCCTTTGAAGGTAAGAACCTTATCTTGTTCACTGTTGTCTCCCAAGCACCAAGCATGATGCCCAGGCTTTAGTGTTTAGTAAATTTATTTTTACTTTTTTTTTATTTCAGCATATTACAGGGGTACAAATGTTTAGGTTACGTATATTGCCTTTGCCCCACCCAAGTCAGAGCTTCAAGCGTGTCCATTGCCAATTATTTTTTAAGTAAAGAAATATCAGGAATATGTTCAAGGTTTCAAATAGGGGTATCATAAAGTAGCTGAGGATGTGAGAGGGCAAAGACAGAGTCAGCCACAGGAGGAAGCGCTGTGGTAGAGACAAATTCCTCTAACAAAGGAGTCATGCAAAACTTGAGCCCTGGTGCTTATTTAATGCAAAGGAGTAAAACTCAAAAATATTCTTCATGTTTTATATTATCTCATCTCTTCACTAAAATAAAGTGGAAGATGAGCTGTGGGCATCAAATCGAATAAGTGAGTATTCCTAGGGAAGGATAAAACAGCATGGGAAAGATCTCTTAAATTGCTCTGGGAAGATGAGCTGGAGCTTCTGCAGCCTTTTGATGCTGATAAAAATGTGCCAGTGAAAGTTTATCAGAGCTGTGCATTGTCCTGCTGAGAATCAAACCACTCTGTTCAACTTGCCTTGCCAGAGGAGTGAGTGCTGTTCATAGTAGGTCATTGGAGAAACGAATCATTTGCCCTCTATTCAATGTCTCCATGGCTAAGAACTGCTGTCACCAACCTCTCTGCAAAGAGTGCAAGTTATCAGGACCTTCCAGCTAGAACTGCGCCATTGTTATTGTCTTAGACAGTACTCTCGAGGTGCGTTAGCCAGTCATTCTCAGATGGGATATTTCCTTTATTTCTCAAGTGTATCTTATGGCTCACATGACAGATCCATGATGACACAGGGAGTTTAAAATATAAGTTTGCCAGTATTTATTAAAGACACATACTGCCTTGAAAGTCTAAACAGAAAGATGATATTTACTGACTAGCTTTGAGGTGAAACATTACAGTGTAAAATGGGCCACATTTTCTGGTTAGCTTTAAGTTGACTGGGACAAACAGCTTAGACCTCTCCTTTATGAAGTGTTCTGGAACCCACCTCTTTACTCTTTTACCTCACACAAACCCCAACAAATTGGATTAGTTACAAGTTTTCTGTCCTATCGTCGTGTCCGCTTCCCTGTCTCATGCTGTCATACTGTATTCTTCCTCTAGACTGTGAGTTCCTTCAGGCTTGGATCTGTATCTTATTCACCACTGCAGTCCCCATGTCCATTGTGCTGTTCATTAGGGACATATATGTACTTGGGAAGTATTTATTGAGAAAAATCAGTGAATAATCTTCATATAGAGAGAGCCCTGATCACTTTTATAAATGTATTCAATATCAATTATCAAATTATGTTTTCCCCAGCTGCAGAAGTTGTTTCCTGCAGTTTTCCTCCAAGTTCCTACTCACTGGCTACCTGCTTCAAAGCTTCATTCCTCTGACTTTATGGCTTTGATCCTTGGGATCTCTGTTCACATGCATATTCCATTATGAGATATAATACTTTGAGCAGCTGCTTGTCAAAATTTTTAACAGCAGAATCTCTTTGCAGCTCTGGCTGAAGTGAAGAGTGCCACTTGCTCAAAAGACTTAAGCTTACAAAGTCCAGCTTGCTTGTATGATTATTTTTAACAACTTGTCCCCCGTCCCCATATATATACATCAGTGACCAGGAATTATGCTTAGAAACAGTGTCACAGGCCAGGCGCGGTGGCTCACACCTGTAATCCTAGCACTCTGGGAGGCCGAGGCGGGCGGATTGCTTGAGCTCAGGAGTTCGAGACCAGCCTGAGCAAGAGTGAGACCCCCATCTCTCCTAAAAATAGAAATCAATTAGTTGGACAACTAAAACTATATAGAAAAAAATCAGCTGGGCATGGTAGCACATGCCTGTAGTCCCAGCTCTTCGGGAGGCTGAGGCAGAAGGATCGCTTGAGCCCAGGAGTTTGAGGTTGCTGTGAGCTAGGCTGACCCCACGGCACTCTAGCCCAGGCAAAAAGAGTGAGACTCTAAAAAAAAAAAAAGGAGTATCACAAAGGAAGGGAGAAAGGATTTCAAGCTGAAAAGGGGGGCAGCATTTTAAACTGAGGTTTATGTTGCTCCTGCTTCTCTTCACAAGACTCCCAACTACTAGAGAAAGCTTTCTCAAAGATGAGCAAACTTTTCAGTTTCTGTTGAACTCAATAAACTTTTTGCTGTATTGCTTTGGAAATATCAAAGACAATACTGGATTTATAGTCATAGAGTTTTCCAAAGGTTTACAGGTAATTTAGGTGCTTGAAATTCAAAATGCATTTTGCCTGAAGGAACAGTTTATCTGTCTTGGTTATGTTCCTAAGCCAGCTCGTAGAAACCTATTTTTCCTCCTAAATGCCAGAAGTGATGCACTGTTCACAAAGCACGATAGGATCTCAACACAAGGAAAACAATATACACACTTCCAACAAATCAAGGTCTCTTCCCATTTCTCCCACCTTCACCTCACTCACAGGCAGGGAGAAAATCAATTCTTGGTGCCAATGGTCTGGTTGCATGGAGCAGGGGCTATAGGAAGGCAGGACAATGAAAGTCTTGAGTGGAAATGATGAACAATGAGAAGTAGATTCCAGAACAATTAGGAGCTTTGGAAGGTAGACAAGGAACAGGGAGGACTGTGAGCACTTTCCCTGAATCTTTGCAACTCTATCAGGTCGGGTAGAGTGATTGTTATTTTATTCTTACTGAAGAGAGCAAGGAATGTGTACTTTTACTTTTCTGTTATGTTTTGGAAGTGTCTCCCACTAACAGACTGCATTTGCCTCAAAATTGAAATAGAGTGGAGTAAGTCCCCCTCTCCCTTCCTCTGGTCTCTCTCCATCTCCCTCGTCTCCCTTTCTTTTACTTTAGACTGCCCCAGATAAATTTTTCATAAACTGTGGAGGAAGACTCAGGATTCTGGAATAAAGAGCTGCGGCTTGATCACAATTTGTTGAATACCTATGACGATAAATACCCAATGTAAATCAGATGTGCTGAGGAGCTAGAGTGGTGTCCTTGGGAGGCATGGGACCCAAGGCGGCGCTGAAGGACACTGTGGGAAATTAGTGCAGGTGCAGTTTATTTCCTTCTCTTACTTTTTCCTGTCTCTGATACCTATGATCATGAGCTTCTCCTATTAAGTCCTGTGGAAAGATAAGACTAAACATTCCAGGACAGAGTATGCATTGGAAGAGAAGAGACAGATCGCGCCAGGCATTGTCTTACAGAAAGAGTAAGAAGAAGTAAGGGAAAGAAGGTTTCTGGGAGATGGAAGCAGATTTTCTAGCAGTCGCTGGTCATTCTTGGTTGATTATTTGTGTGTAATGCAGAGTTAAGCCACCAAAGTCAAAGACTGCCTGAATACATCCTAAAGGCAGCAATGGCCTACTTCATTAAATGCAGCACAATGTTCTTGGACGAGTGTGTCAAAATAGAAAAGTAATTGCTAGTCTTATTATCTTAAGCTGCATATGGCATGACGTGAAAGTCAGTATGCATCAAGAAATGTTTCCTTAAAGGGGTGAACATAATTTCCTGGAAAATTAACATAAGTCAAATGAATAAATTAGCAGTCAGAGTAGAATCAAATATTCTTCATTTTTAAAACAATACATTTGCTGAAAAGGATGAAATAATTTATGTTTATTTTCACAAACTGGATTTATCTGTATTAAGATAAGCTTCTTATTTCACTCTGAATCTTTTCCACTAAGCAAAAACTGTATAATGAATCTATAAAAACGTGAGAGGTCAATCTATCTAAAAAGAATTCAGAATTATCACTAATTTTCTCAATTAAAAGAACATTTATTGCATATAAAATGCATTTGTTATGGTCAGACTTTGTTGAAAGTCGTGTACCATACTTAAAAAAAATAGAGAAATCAGAACAGAGTTTATGTTTATAGCCAGTTTAAATGAAACATGTCTCTACAACCTTGATGCTTTCAGTAATAAGATTTAATTATTTTATAAACAATTATTTAGCATTATGAGAAAATGCATCTCTTCCCCAAACTACAATATTACACAGGAAAATAACTGTTATATAGGAAAAATTCTTTCTACAAATATTTGGTTCTGATTCTCATGACTTTTATGCTTTGAAATCACAATGGTTTTGCTATGTTATTAAATAGTTAAAATAATATCATTAGACTTTCAACATTCTGGTAGAACTGGTAGGTTGATGACTAGTCATTGTTTGCTAAATATGTGAAGGACTATTGTTATGACATATGTTTTGAGAAGAGACTTGACAATTTAAAAATCAGAAAATTTTCCCTCTATCAATATGGCTAAAATAAAAGATGCAAGAACAAACATATGACATAGTTTACTGTTATAGGCTTTAAGCAGTGTCTTGACAATAACTCTAATTAAAGTTCCCATTGCTTTGACCTGATTAGACAGAGAACAATAGTACTGCTATTCTTTGTCTACCTTAGGATGGTATGCAGCTGATGATGTATAATATCTTTTGACAGCCATGTTAATTATAACCTAGTTGAATGTATTTCTTGAGAGTAGAATATTTTTAAAAACAAAAGAAGAAGAAATTGTAGTGAAAGCTGTCAGAATATTTCTGAATATTGCTAATGACCCTATCTAATAGCTAAAAACTGTTAACTTTCTTGAGATTTTTCCCTTATTATCGCAATGTACTCAACATATTTTCCATGGTTCCACAGAAGCATTTCCATAAAAACATCTGAATTACCTAAGTAGGTCAAAACAATGGTCAATCTTTCCCAAAAGTAACATTTCAAGTTTATTTTCTGCTTCTTGATTTGGCAAAGTGAAAACAAATGTCATTCCTCTGTAAGTTAATTAGCTTAGATCTCTTTCATTCCAGCATTGTCATGAAATTAACACATTGGACCTAGTATATTTTGTGGGCTGAAACTTTAGCAGCTTAACAGGTGGGGAGTGCACAGTGTGATTTCCATTGTAGTATCAAACTATTCCATGGCTTTATAAAGCTGTTTGAAGAAGAATTTTGAGAATACACCCTAAGTCTCCAATGCCAGCACATATATTAAGCACCATAAGTCATGCGTAAAATTATCATTGTTCAGAATATAGCAAAAAATTAAGCTAGATTATACTTCAGGGAAATTATGTATATGGCTACCTTGATCATGTTTTTTCTTTGTGATCAATATTTTCTAACTGGTGACAATTTATATAAAACTGTTGAAGCATTGACATGTTCCAGTTCTGAGCCAAATCTAAGCCTTCTAGCCAGAATGAGAGTTAATAATCATTCTGTTTTTCATTTATGAAAGTTTTATCTATAGCTAGAGGGAGTTTAAATAAAGCTTCCAAAGTTTTTCTTCCCTAATTATTTTTCCATTTATCATGAGACTAAAGAGTGAGTTGGAATGTATATTATTTTATCTGATTTTCCACAGATCTGGCTTGACTAGGTATTAAGTTGATTGAATAAAAATAGTAATCAATGAATATTTATTCACTAACTGTTATGTTTATGTTCCAAGCTTGGTGAAGTGGGGAATAAAGAAAATTTCCCCTGCTCTCAAGGAGTACACTAAGGAGAAGAATTTATATAAAATCATTTAGAAAATTCTAAAGTCCTATACTAATGCAACATTTTAATATTGGCATTTTATAATCAAATAACATCCAAGAGAATAACGATAATAGGCATATAAAACCAAAGGTAGGTTTTATGAAGTATTGTAAAGAGAATATTGGACTTGAAGTCAAAATATTTTTTTTAATTCTGTCTTCACCCCCATTATAACTGCAAGAATATAGCGAAGTTGCTTAAATATTTTGAACCTCTTATTACTTACCTATGAGATAATAATAATAATTCTTGCTACACTTAACCTATACTTCAGTGAGACTGAAGCTCAATGACAGTGCTTATGCAATGGCTTTTTAAACTGTAACATTTTTGTAATGGGTAGAATTTGAATATGTTCCTCCAATTTTCCACCCCTGATGTACAGATTCTGAATAACACTCAGGACTATGAATATGATAGATTTTCTCCAGTGATTAGATTGTATTACATGTCAAGCCTGACTTTAAGAGAGGGCAATTATCCAGGTAGCTCTAACCTAATCATATGAACCCTTTAAAAGCAGAGTTTTCACCAGATAATGGTAGCAGAGGGAGCCAAAGAGCTGAAGTAAATGAAGGATTCAGGGCTCTGTTGATGGCTTGAGGATGGAGGGGTCTACACAGGAAGAAAACAGGAACCTCAACAAGCTCATTCTTGTTGTTGCCAGACATTAGTTCTAATGAGCTTGAAAGTGAATTTTTATCCAAAGCCTCAAGATCAGAACTGAGTCTGATTAATATTTATATTTCAATTTTATGATAACATACAGAATCCAGTCATGCCATGCCAGACCCTGTCTTATAGAACTGTGGTATAATAAATGGATATTGTTTTAAGAGTATATGGTAATTTGTTACGAATCTATAGATAACTGATATATCCCATAAAAATAAGAGCAGAGGATATTATTACTATAAGTACTATAATATTGTACATTTGTAGTAAATGCAAAGTTAATTATAGAGAAAGTATGAAAGGGCTTCATGGAGAAAGTGATGAATGAGCCGTTTACTTTTAAGTATGGTTTATATCTATTTATCTAACTAGCTAGCTCTGCTTTATATATGCACAAAGAAGTTCCCAGTGGTGGGAATAGGTGATCATCTCAAAGAGTCAACAAGATGACGGAAAATTTGAGAAATAGAAAAAAATCAATGTGGGGTGATAGGAAAGAATAATACTGATAAAGAAAATTTCTGGCTAATTTTTGGGGCATATTTGTTGATATACATAAATGCTTACTTTTAAATATTCGGACTTTAGTAGGTAGAAAACTAGAGAGGTAGGGACAAAGAAGGAAAATATTGTAGCAGTAGAATCAACATTAACTTGGCATTTAATTAGGTTGGATGATGGGAAGGAACAGCTGATTGGAAATGCTATTGCATCTGCCCCCACTCTTGGTCTTTGTGTATCTAGGATATTATTGTGGCCATCACAGAAAAAGGAGTGTCAGGTAGCACAGAAGAATATGGTCAGAGAAGGCTAACTGCTGTAACACACACACACACACACACACACACACACACACACACACACAAGCACACCCCTCAGTGGTTAATGCTAATGAGGTTTATTTTTTACTCATGTAACAAAACAATGCCGGCATCTTGTGAGTGACCCTGCATGCTATGATTCAAGGATTCAAATTCTTTCCATTTTGTGGCTACTTCATCTTTTAGGGTCTTAGAAATATGTTTCATCTTTTAGGGTCTTAGAAATATGTAAGAGAGAGACTAGATTCTCCACATCTGGTTCACAGAATGAGACAAAGAGAGTGTCAAGGATTGGGTGGAAGTTTTTGAATGGGCCAAATCTGGAAGTGGTATACATTCTTTACACCTATGTCTCATTTGACAGGATTCAGTCACACCTAACTGAAAACGAGTCTAGGAATTGCAATCTTACTATTTTCCAGGAAGAAAAAGAAACAAATTGTGGAAATTGATAGCAGTCATGAAAAGAAGAGTTAAAGAAGTAGTTTCATTCTGAACATGCTGATAATGAGTGGCCTGTCATAGTTTAACTAAGAGAAGCTAAGGAATTGGAAATATAGTCCTGGAAGTATAGAGATATAAATCATAACCAAATAGTAGAATAGTAGACTCTTCCTCATTGTTGTTCATTTCATAAAATTATAATAGGTATTTGCAATAGTGTTTTATTTTTAAATAGTATAAACGTGTGAACTAATTGGTTGAAAATCCAACAATTACTGAAAAAGGCAGAAATGTGTTTTTTCCTTTATATACTCTTACATTTAATAAGAATTCTAGCTTCACTGAATATTAAATTTAAAGGTAAAGAGATCAAAACCTATCTTTCACATGATTGTTGCATGGTTAAGATTCTCGTAGGATAAGCAATATAATAAATTTTGTGTTTGGTCTAGCTTCTGTAATAATCCATGGCAGTTGACTTTTGTGTACTTCTGATCACAGCTACAACAGCAATTCAAGCAACTGAGGTAAAATATTAGCCTTAAAGTAAAATCTCCCATATCCTGAACTTCCTTGCTGAATGTTCGTTTTTTTCTTCTAACTGAAATTTCGATTCTCCCTGAGGGTTCTCTTAAGGTGTAGAATGTTTCTCTCTTACCCCGTTTTACAGCCACTTCCAGATCATCCTCCTGCCCTCCTGTCTACTCTGCTATCAAACTATACCCACAATTATATATCCTTGTGGTCACCCACATGTCACAGTTTCCCTGTAACCCTCCTCTACTTCTCAAGTCTTTAAAAATTTTGGTGCCTGATAGACTGGCACTTCCTCTAACACTATTTCTGTCAAAATGATTGGTGATTTTAATGTCCATGAAGATAATTCTTCCATTACTATGACCTTTCACTACACTGGCTGCTTCTCCTCTTCTGACCCACAGGCTACCTTAGCCCCCCACTGCTATGGTCTTACCCCAGATGTTGTCATTAAAAATAACTTCCTCATCCACAGCCTCAATTTCAAGTGCCATTCTTTGACCCCACTATTGTAGTTTGAGTTTCGTAGGTAAAGACCCTGAAATGGGCTTAGTGTGCAGATTAATTAAGGAGTGCTCTTGAGATTGACATCTGTAAAAAGAAAGTTAAGAAAATAGGATGACAGAGAAAGTAGTTGAGGTGCAAATACAGTCTCAAGGGAAGACTAAATGACTCTGCAGGAAGTTCTGAAGATGAGATGCCCTTCAGAGTTGTGTCAACTTGGAGGTAGAGTTATTCATTGGATGTGGGTGTCCTTAGGCAGGGGCTTAACTTTTGTTGATGTGACTGTGTACAGCTGAACATATTCCTGAAATGACTGATAGCTGAAGGCTGTCTGCTGGCAGCATTATTGGAAGCTGAAGTCCTCTATTCTTAAAGGAGGATGTGGATATTATATTACAGCATTCACAACAGTCCACACTTGCATCACTCAAATCAATATCATTGTATAAATTCTGGGAGCAGATACTCTTTCAGGATTCTTGTGGACTTCGCTTTTGGGAGCAACATTAGAGAGAAAGGTTAATAGGAACTATAGTTCTCTCCACTGCTGCTGATCTCAGAGTCAAAACTGATATTCATTTTATGCCTTCTGTGTTATCTATTACAGATTTTCTTCACCCTTGGCTAGTAACTCTGTTGGTCATGGTGGCTTATCTTGTGACATGGATCATACCCTCATCTCTGAGAATTCTGGGCCCCTGGTCACTATGCTATTCTCATACAGTACTATTACTATTATCCATTTTTCTTCAAAATTCAGGAAGGGACTATGAAGAAATATCAAATGGATCACATAGGTGGCAAACATACTCCTTGCTCCCCACATTGTTTGACAGAATATTACTGATTCCAGACCATCAGGGTCATCTTCCCTGCCAAGATGACAACTCCTCTTTTGCTTTCTGGTTCCTGGCCTCAAGGAGTCCAAAGTACCCCAAAGTACCCACGTAGGAGCTACAGCTTATAGTTCAAAGGAACTCTTGATTTATTCACTAGTGGAAATATTCTACCTCTGGAAACTACAACCCTAAACATATTATTCTTAGATTTACAGAGTTAGGAGAGTAGATTTTCCAAATGAGTCATCAGGAATAAGGTAAACAGGGTCACTCCTGTTTCCTCTACTTGGTTTCCAGAACTGTGTATTCCATCTATTGGATTCAAGCTCTATTAAAATTTTTTTTTGCTTAAACTGCATATAGTGTCTTGAAGAATGGCACCCTGTCATTGTAAATCATTTCCAATCTGATGCTTCAGCTGTGCCTTCAATAACCCACTCAATCCTCTGTCAGGCCAAAAGCATCTGGATGGTGCAGTATGTCATTAGCCATGCTGGAACCTCTATTTCTGTAGGATGGGCCTTTAGTCTCACATGTTAGTATATGGGATCCCATGGTCATGGATCACACCCCATGAGTTATCCCATAGTGGCACTGGTCTAGGTCCTGCATGCAAAATAGGCAAACCCACATACAGAATATGTGTGTCTATTCTTTTCAAAAGAAATTGCTGGCCTTCTAGAGTAGAAGTCCAAAGGTAGCCAACTTGCCACAAATGTCTGCTTGGTATAATTGAAGGATGACAGGAGACTCGGTATTGGTCTCCGCTGATGACACTTTGAGTATTTTGTGGTGGCAGTAGAAAGATCAGACTTGAAATGAATTCAGAGTTTCTATTTCAGCTACCATGGCTACTAATGCACCTGTTGTGCCTGTAATGGAATGGCAGATGATGGATACTAGCTGACAGACATAGCAAGGTCATTTTTTATATCAAGTTGTTGCTCTCCAGTGTCATTGCCATGAGATATAAGGACTTTCACACTTTTGCCCTCTCCCATAAGTCCATCCACATGTCTGTACTTCAGGTCTCCTCATCCATGATCTTTCACTTTTTGTCATTATATATCTCCCATGGCTGCAAAACCTTTTGTCACTTCCCTGGATTCTGTAAATTTTCTAAACTCAGGCCACTTGTTTGTTCACACAAAGTGGATGACCATGTGCAACACCCAAAGCTCTGTACCATTACTAGAATTTTTTTCTCACCAATGCTTTTTAAGTTCATGTGTGAGTAGTTCACAAAGAAGCAGTCTTCTCTTTTCTGGTTGTATCCCTAATATAAATTAATACATTTGCAAAATGAGCTCAAGCATTTTCTTCCTTATCAGTTGATCACTAGGGATCCCAAATGTGAACATAGGTATACTGAGGGAGAAGCAAACATAGGCTACCTGCTGGTGTAGCATACTGTGCCCTTGGATTGTGTGATTGTGCTATTGCTCATCCTCATTAGCTCCTCTTCCTTCTTATAATGGACTACATCATCTCCTTGTACTAGCACTACTATTACCTAAAGACTGCTGGGTTGTATATTACAAGGAGAAAAACTGATTTCGTCACTTCCTGGACCAACTAAAGACCCTTACTCTGATCACTA